>CM034154.1:72758010-72771745 GCA_019776745.2 Taxus chinensis | reverse complement strand
GTGTCGATTATCATAGACCTTGTAACATTATAAGTTGGATTTTCTAACCGATTATTTTCCTTAGACGTTGAGAACTCTATATTTTGTATGATTTCCTACATTTCATGTTTATTTAGAGCAAATATTATATGTTCCATGTTTATACAATATTGATGCAGTTTATGTTGCACTTATTGTTCACATACATGTAGGACCTAAATGCAACAACTACATACATAAACACATATTTAAAGTAGATTAGGGAACGTACCATATTCATTTAATGATGTCCCCTAATACTATCTAAGTCAGGGTCTATTTCATTAACTTCTTTCGTAGCACTATGTTTTTGTTCATATCTATGGTGTATATTCTCTATGATTTGGTAAACCTCAAATGCCATATATGATATCTTATGGATATTGACATCATGTTCATTATATGTATTAATATATACCCATGATCCTATACTCTTAATGTGTATTCATATCCTTGATGTGTATTTTCATATGCCTAACATGTCTTCAATGTCTTTGATGTATACATGATCCTAGTGCATTTGACGTGTTTTCCTTCTTTGATTTGCTTCCATGTGTTTACTCTATTTTATTATGCAGGAACATCATTAATAGGACATCCAAAATTCCAATTTCATGATTGAGGGGTCAAGTTGAGTTTCTAAGAGAATGTTCACGTCATGATAGAGAGTTGATTGGTTTAGTAGGTGAAAATTCAAATTTGTGAGTTCCCTTCCATTTCAAATTTAAAAATGCTAAGTATAGGAAAGAGAAGTCCAAGGTGGAAAGAAGCATAGTTAGCTCTTAAGTAAATATAAAAAATATATTAGCATGTGAAGGATTCTATGGGTAACACATGAGTCAATGAATGTTCACAAATAATGCAAAGAGACTATCTTGTTGTAGATGAGCATATGACAGGTCATTATGAGACCAAGAGTTAGTTAGGGTAAAAAAGGGAGGATTTATAATGATAGGAAACTCAAATGGAGAGAAAGGGGGATAGAAAAACCTTCTGTGGAAGATGGATGGAAGAGACACTCCTCGTGGTCATAAGAGAAAGGAAGCAACTTCGTATACAAAATATGATGAAATACATATGTCAAACTTTGTTTTGATGAATACTTTGTTTGAATTGTGAATGATTCCAAGTTTAATGTGCATGCATGTTAATTTTGATCTATTTGTGTTCCCTTAATGAAAGAAAGGTTGAAATTTGATGATTGAAAGGTAAAGAACTCTGCATGTAAGAATTACAGTTGATTAAGCAAGGTATGAAGAACCTACACCCTGTCTTGGCAAAGTAGACTGTGTGGAAGCCCATTGTTTCCATGAAAAGATTGCAAAAGATTTGTAATGAGGTGTTATAGGTTTTAAGGAATGATTCCTCTTGAAGTTAATAGTGAAATTTATCTTCAAAAGACTAAAATACCTATATGTCTTGTTTATTTGCTATGAGCATATTTGAAGAACTTGTATACAGTCACCCATGGATTACCAAGGATGAATAAGTATTGAGTGAATTTGGAGATTGTGATTGTGGATATGGGTAGCTTAGGAATGATTATTATCTTTTATAGAAGTTCAAATTTGAAGGAAATAAATATAGCATTGTAAGCTCAGTTCTTGCAAGAGAAACCATGCCTTCATTGTGCACTTGCAAGCGGACAAGAAGAGTCCAGTTGTTTTTGAGTCCTTGTTATGATCATTTTTCCTCACTGTTGAATATTTCACATGGTATATGATGAAACAAATCTCCAATTAAAGTTTGAAGCCTTGAAAGTAATTTAGACGAAAGTTACATCAAGATTAAGCCTCCTGGGTTTTAGGAATTCTTCCTTAGGCTATTGCTAGGGCTTGTGAATTGAGGGCACAAATCAATGAATATTAGTCTAAAATTTGGTAGGAATGATGTTGAAGAGATCTCTTAAGAGATTCAAAATGAATTTTAGGTTTTAATTGGGTGGTTTTTTACATAATTTTGACAATCTATATGAGGGTAAACTTGCACAGCTATAGGCCTAATGAAGAAGAGCACTTTTCAAATGAAGTAGGTGTAAATGATGGAATCTTGCCATAAATCTTTGCACACAGAATAAACACCAAAATGGGTACCTAGAAATGATTAAGGTGAGTCTTGAAGCTCCTTGTGAAGAGAGATATGATGGAAAAGTACTAAAACCAGGGCTAGAAGTGCAAGTGGGGGACTAGAGAAGGAAAGTAGAGATTGTACGTAGAGGAAAGTTATTCAGCTTAAGAAACTTGGGGCACATTTTAGGATCCAAAAATGGTATTTTATGATGTTTATACTTCTTGATGCGTAACTATAGATCACTCTAACCTTGATGTTAGCAAGAACTAGGACTTGAGAACATTGAAATGGCAAATTAGAGCAAGAAAGTACATAGTATTGGTTTTGGTAGTTGTTAACCAAGTTGATAGTAAATTTGACACTTGTTTGATATAATGAAACATGGTAAGGAGTTGGAAATGAACCATTGAAGGCTAAGAAGAAAAATTGTGTATTTGGTCAAAAAGCTAGTAAAGGGAAAAGAAGGACAAATTGGGAAACCTGAGAAAGATAGTTATTTCTTGTTGATGAATCAATGAAAGAGGTGTATTTGGCATAGATTAAGGTGTTGGAGTAGGGTCTAGAACTTTGAGAATCCATTCAACGTAAAATTGAAGAATTGTTGCATGTTCAAGCCATTCTAGGCATGTTGACAAGATCCTCATTTTGCAAAGTTGGAATAAGTTGATGATTGAATCCTCTTCATTAAATGAATACATGACAAAATGGCTAACCCCTCTGCATCACTTTCTCTTATCCAAAGGCATATTCATGTTTTGTATGTTTTTGGTATATTCATTGGTCTTTGCACTTTTTATGATTAACATGTATTCTTTCCCTGACATTCCTATTTAGTGATTGTTGTTCTTGGTATATTTATTATATACTTATGTGTTTCTACTATGCTCAACTTTTTCAAGTGTTTTTTGTCTTACTATATTATCATAAACATCAAACCCACTTGTCTCATTCTCAAGCCATGTTTTCTAAAGGGGGTGGATAAGACACCCCACAAATCCACGCCCCCATGTTTTTACTATTTTACAAGGTGTTGTTCGTAGAGTGGAACAACAAATTAAAGATAAGAGAGTGTGATCAATATTGGCATTCATCATGTTGGAAGAAACTAAGAGTCTAATATTTTCATACCTTATTCCCCTAGAATTAGAATATTCAATTATGATTAAATTTATTGTTTATATATGCATTGGATCTTGATTACAATGACAACAAATAAGATTTTATTGATAATTATCAACAATAGTTCCTTCTAGTAAACCATATATTTGAATGACACATGGCAAAATTATCATGCTTTAGAAACATGAAACTTCTATTATTCACCCATCCATTTACTTCATTTTATATCCTCGCTTATTGATTTTCTTTATACTCCTGTCAAAGGTGGGTTTATAATGCATCTCTTCCAAGTAATAATTTCATACTTTTTAGCCAATCATAAACGTATATTATTATCTCTCAATAACTCTAAAGTTGGACGTTAAAAAAAGAGTGGAATATTCCTTAGGGTCTTATTATGGAATATTCTATTTCTAATGTCAAAAATTTAAAATATATTATCAATAATCAATAAACATAAATACATTAATACCATATCAGTCAACAAGTCCCGTAAATAATGAATAAACATACATACACTAGTACCATATCAATAAACAAGTATCATTAATAATTAATAAACACACAAATATACTAATAGCATAACAAATAACTATTGTCATACTAATAATAATCAATAAATATGCTAATACACTAATACCATAGCAATTAACTTGTCTCATGTCTATTTTTCAAAATTCAACAAATTTTTAATGAAAAATAGTATTAGAATTAACAATATAATGTAGACGGTGATTACATGGAAAATATAGCCAATAAGAGCACCAATTCAAAATGCACTATTTCTAGATGTGTAAAAAAACAAAAATGACAATGAACATTGCATAAATTTCACGTTAATAAATGCATTTAATATATAGCAATGTAATTTTATAACATATTTGTAGCGCTCGAGCTTCCGTAGATCACATGATCACATTTTCTATGGGCCCATTAAACTCAATTAGCTACAAACTTGCAATTACAAATTCTATAACAATTTCTTCGACAAGAATTTACATTTCCTCGTACATTTACTTCTTTATTTTTTATATTAGAACATATCACATAGTTTAGTTAGATTTATAAGCTTTAGTTTTAGGATGACCCTCTTTATATAAAATTTAAATTAATTTTAGAGGAAGCTAACATCCTCATTTTAATTAAATGGAATTATAGGCTTAAAT
Source organism: Taxus chinensis (assembly GCA_019776745.2). Taxonomy (NCBI): domain Eukaryota; kingdom Viridiplantae; phylum Streptophyta; class Pinopsida; order Cupressales; family Taxaceae; genus Taxus; species Taxus chinensis. Next base: position 72,767,372 of record CM034154.1, on the reverse strand, counting down.
TTGTTTTGGAGAAATTGATCATATACATTTTTAAATTAAAATATGGAATTAATGATAAAACATGGTCTTGTACACGACCATATCATGTATCTTCAAATGTATATCACTTAATGTTGGGAAGATGATTTGCATTTGCTTTAAAACTTATGGTACAAAACATATTACATATGCCAAAATTTGTGTTCAAATAGATGTGAGTAAACCTCTTCCTAGAAGGATATGGTTAAAATCTCCGAAGGGATATATATTCGAGCAACCTTTAGATTAAAAAAACCCTCTTTTTTGGGTACTTGATGTGCCACAACCATCATCATTAACATCCAATCATCATTTAGCTCAAGATTGCCTCGTGGCTCCAACAACTGTAAAGAAGAGGGAAAAAGAGGAGTTTCAATTAGTAGGGTGAAAAGGAAAGAAAGCTCCTAAGCTCAAAGGTAAATGGAATGAAAGAGATCAAGTTGGGTTAAGGCTTAACCCTTCTACAGTATTAAGCGTCAATGCAAATGATTAAGGTAAAGTATTGGTTTTGACAGAACCTCTGAAGGATTAAAAAGATGAAATAGTTTGTGAGGCAATTGTCAATCCCATTAGGGAGTCTTTAAATGGCCTAACTAAGGTTACTACTTGTGCTAATTAAAAGGGTTTAGTTCAAGGGAACTTTGATTTAGCCACTATAAACCCAACCAAGAGTGTAATGGAGACTTTAAATAGAGTCTCTTCGACGAGACCTCCTGATGTTATCCTTAATTGTTAAGAGTTGCATAACCATAGACCTTTGGTTTGCATCTATACATATAGGGTTTTATCCCATGCCAAAGGAGCAATAGCCTAGCGACACTAAGTAGTGTGACCCACCAAAAATGATGTTTTAGTGTTTTTTTCATATTTTTAAACCCTTTAATTGGTTTTGTTTTTTATTTTAGTGTTTTGTTTTCTCTTGGTCATGTGACTGATGTTTAAGGAGTGTGATTCCTTCCACTCATTGAGTGAATAGTGATGTATTATTTGCTTTATCAATGGAATGCACTTTCAATCCCAAAAAAATTAATGGCTTCTCAAAAGAAAAATATTTAGATTATTTAACTTTGTGGGGTTTATTACTCGTGATGATGACGATGATTTTTAGATTCGTAAAAGCAAGTAAAAGATGCATTAAAGAGGTTTATCCAACTTGGGCAACATTGAAAAATAAATTTGGAAATGAAAACTCTAAATTCATCTGAAGTCTAGGTGTCGTATTTTCATTTCCATTGCATGATTTTCTTTGTTGCACACTTTTCTCAGTCGTAAATATACACATTTAATTAAATTCAAAACAAAACACAACTCCCAAGTATCTTGCCCAAAATTACAAATTAGTTGCATGAACTACATGTACATAGTTGTATGGTCCTAGGCTAAGTTGGACTATAACTTTGATCAACCCATGTGGCCTTGTCTTTTTGCATCCAACAACTATTTCTTGATTTGATATCTATTTTGGGGTTGTTTCCTATCCCCTAGGTTGGGTTTAGTGTGAATTAGTAGTCACACTCCTATATAAGCAAGTCTAACTCATCATTTGAACTCCCCTAGGATTTGGAAGAGGCACTCTTACAAATACAATTCCAAAGCACTCTCAAGCCTTCTTTTCTCTATCTATAACAGTAACACATCTTTAGGAGCATCCCATACATCATATTTGAAGCACTCAACCAAGTCAAAGATTCTTAACTTCCCTATTCACAAACCAAGCCATAGTCATGGTCAAGCTAAGGTTACATATTTCCAAATGTATACAAGGTCAAGAGCATTTGTTCTAAGTCTACATAAGCTATCACTATATAAACATTCGTGAAGGGTTCATCTCAATCTATTTATAAATACACCCACTATATTTGGGCCAATAGACTCGAGGACACATTAGGGGGTTGGCTTAGATTTGCATTCACACTCGCACTACATTAGGAGAGCTCCATGAGGTTTTCTCATGCTCGAGGGGATATAGTTCAACCCCTGGACCAGTTTAGCAGGGGTTGACCACCAAGGTCAGTCCAGCCTCACCACACACAGATTTCTCCTTTTGGTTTATAATAGTTGAATGAAGTTTTGTACAAGTATCTAGGGTTTCTACTTGTTACAAATCAGACATCATTGCATTTGTGTGAATCCTAATCCTCAACAGAAAATCATATTTCCATACCATCGAGGACCACTAGAATTTGTAAAACCCTAACACTCAGTAGCCCAAAATTGTACCGTAGAGGACCAAGTTGTAGTCCACTACAATCTCATCTTGTATAATCATCTTTGTTTTCATTTTACAGCTCCTATATTCATAACAAAGCATTTTCAAGTCTTCATCGGTTTGCAAAGCTAGTCTACACATCAAATTACCTTCGATACCTCATTCTCAGCTAAGTGCACTCCCTTCTTGTCATTTAAACAATCTTATCTTATCGTTTATATTGTTTATTTCTTGGAGCTATATTTTGATTTGCATATCAATTGTTTAATTAATAAATCTAAATATACAACCGGTTACCAACCCAATTTTAAGTCGAAATCGTATTTTGGTTAAATCACGCAATAAGGCATGTATCAAGAGCCCGCCAATTGAATGCTTTTTTTTCATATTATAAAACCACAAAGAAGATAGGGAAGGTCGAGCTAGCAAACATATTAACCTCACAACCAATCAACAATTATATTACTAAGGGGCCCACTTTCATTGTGGTATCACCCTTATGGGCATAAAGATCATAATATATTGGAATTTATATGTTACCACAAACCAATCCAACTAACCAATGTGTGATTAGTTTTTTGATTAAATAATTATTTTTAGACTCAGAAGGAATTCCAAATTGCACTACAAAGGCATACGGCTTGGGGAAATAATGTGTGTATATAAAACCACAAATAAGAGGGGAACACTAAGTGAGTCAATATACTAATCCGACAACCAATCAACCATTATCTTAGTAAGAGGGTCACTTCCATTGTGGCATCACCCCCATTGGCATAAGGATCAGGGTTTATATGCTACTGCGAATCGAGGCAATCAACCAGTGTGGGATTAGGTTTTTATTAAATGGTGATTTTTAGAATCGTAGAAGCAATTTTAAGATACATTAAAGAGGCATAAATGATCAGCAGTAGTAAGGCATATATTTAGAGACATGCAATTGAAAGATTTTTTTTATACTAAGAAGCCCCATGGGAGGAGAGAGAAGGTTGGTGAAGAAAACATACTAATCCCACAACCAATAAACGACTATGTTGGTAAGAGGGCCACTTACAATGTGGTGTCATCTTTATTGGTATAGGGATCATAATGGTGTATTGGGATTTATAGGTTACCATAGACCAAGCCAACCAGTCAATGTAGCATTAGTTTTTTTGATTGAATAATTTGTAGTTGTAGAGACAATTCCAAGATACACTAAAGAGGCATATCTGACTTGGGGTAATAACACATTTATTTAGAGGAAACAATTGAATGAGCTTTTTTGGGTGGTTTTGAGGGAATGGGGGAAGAGGAGACATTTTTTATGAAGCCATAAAGGAGAGAGAAGGCCAGGAAAACAAACATACCAACCCCACAACCAACCATTATGTTAGTAAGAGGGCTACTTCTATTGTGGCATCACCCTATTGGCATAAAGATCATAGTTTATTGGGGTTTATATGTTATTGCAATTGGTCGTTACCCAAATTTCCTTTGCACATTATTACTTTGATGACATTTTTCCCTGTGTATTTTTGGTATTAATCATGAGGCAATGGGACTCACTTTAGCAAACAAGCATCAAATGAATAAAAGCTTTATTTATGTTAGAACATGTGAACAAAGAACAAATGGAGAGAAATTGGAATGCACATATTATGGATTGTGTGTTCGTCATTTTATTATGCAAGAGATAGTTATAAAATGATTGAGGTGGTTAAAATTGAACATTAGTTGATACATAACTAATAGTGACTTAATTTTAGTACCCCCTCTTGAGGCTTACACTACAGAAACCAAAAACATGCTCTGATAAAAAAACCAAACAGAGCCACACATTCTTCAAAGTATCTCTTTAAAAATGGTTCTTTGACCAAATAGAACTTCGTCAAGTTGCCTTATAACTTTTGTAAAGGTGCAACTCCCAAGCTAAATTCCAGAGTTTCCATATTTCACATCCCCAAACTCTCGAATTACAAACCTCCCAAATTATTAGACAACCATCCATATTGAGTTACATCCACGATGTACTCCATTAAGTTTTCTCATGACCCTCTTAAGGATATCATTCTCAATATGCATAAACTCTAGAACTAATTGGGCATTCATCCATATTGAGCTTAATCTACACTAGATTCCTTTATGTAATCAAATTGAGGAGCTTCCTTAAAGTGTGTTATCTTCATTGGTGTATTCTTCACTACTTACAGAATCCAGTGAATCTTTAACAATGACTATATTAACTTCATTTAGCGTGCCTTTGAACGTTCCCCTAAGAACATTGTTGGCTCCAATGCTACAATTCCATGTTGTGTGACCCATTTTCTTTCCATAATAACATTAAATCTCCCATTTTTTCTTAATATGATCTTATACAATAATTTCTTGAATATAATGCACTCTTGTGTTGACGATCACATTTTTTATCTCTTGCGGTTGTTCACTTTTCTTTACCTAAGAGATTGAAAATGTATCTGACTAAGAGTGAAAATGATATTGTTGTATTAAGAATACATACTACTTAACAAAATAGCTTTGGCATCCTTGTAATCTATCGTAGCTTTTGAATTCTGCTAGTTGTGTGATGAGAGACCTCGGATTTCATATGTGGCTAGACATAGTGACTTTGCCATCCATCTTTAACTTGATTAACTATATTTTTAGAGAAAACTTTGCATTGACCTCTTTTGCTCTAAAACATTTATTCAGATTATCTCATATTTCCTTAAATGATTTTTCTAGATCTACGTGATGTAATTCAGAAATGGAAAGATCAAGACTAATATTGGCTTTGGCTTTATCATCTTATCTCTATCAATCCAAGAATTTGTTGGCATTTGCAGGTGGTTTTTCATTCCCATTTACTATGCCCCGTAAATTTATGTTTGATTAAACTAAAACAAAAATGATACTAGTGTAATTTAATGCTTTAGGAGAAGTAAAATGATTAAATAAATGAAGTAATAAAATATTGAAATAATACCCAAGCAAACTAAGCTAGAAAATATGAAACCCTAATTTGCAAAGAGGGTTAATAAGGGATAAGTTGATTCACAGATGTCGCAGGATTGTGTTGTAGTGTAGACGAGGTGAGCATGAGGAGGAAACCTTTGCACAGGATCTTGGAAAAGTGTAGATCTAGACTTTCTAGATAGATAGGGGCACCTGGAGAGGGATATGGGTTCCCGTGGGTGCCTGTACAGATGAAAATTAACATGTGATCTTCAACCGCACTCAACCCCCTGAGGTCGTGTTGGAGCAGCCGATGTTTGAATGTGTGTAGTTAACTATAGGAGGATGAATGACTAAGATATGGTAGTTTGATCTCCTGGTAGTCGAGTTGACAAAGGGGAGATTTAGAGGCTATGAACGGGTAGCGTAAATTCCCTATGGTTTGTTTACCTAACTTGGATCTAAGCGCTAAACTAGTTTCAAGTGTCCATGTACACTGAATGACATTAACAATATATGCTACTACTGAAAGGAAACTAATCTAAACAAATCACAAAACTAAAATATTACAATCACAAACAACAATTTGCTTCTATTCTAAATAATTAAAATATTTATACACTAAAACTAAACAAGCGAGATAACTTGGTGTCGTTATTCACCTGTGTTGAGTGTATGGAAACTAAACTAACTTAAAACAAAAACTTTTCCAAATGATCTATGATGTGTAGACAACCTCCTACAAATATTCTCTCCTTCAGATCCACAAGGATGGGAAGAAGAGGATCCATCACCGGGGATTGCTATGAAAGATTCAAACCCTCTTGGAAATTAACTAATTACTTACAAATGAAAAGAAATTGATTTCTACTCTATTTGATATGATTTAATAAGGATAAATTGTCAGGATGAAGGAAATCAAACAACAAATCCAACCTAAAATTAAAAAAACATAGCTAAATCCAGTTGTGTAGTAATGTGTCTCCTTAGTTTCTCCTTTCTTTCTTCGAGTGTTCATGTGAGTCCAAGAGATAGGGAATGCAAAAACAACAGTAGGAGGATGGCACTTGAGCAATGACAACTTGATGGCAATCCGGATGCAATGCAAGTAGAAGAGATAGCACAAGAGATCAAAGCTTGGCTATGCAATTCCTAACAAGATCGTAGCAGAAACACAATACAATATACACAAAATTCTCAGTCCCTTTTGCTTGAATACAAGCATGGAATATATAGGAATGGAGGCTAGGAGGTTACTTCATGCACAAGGGAAGAAGGAGGAGTTCCAACCAATTAAATTTATTTAAAAATAGAAGAGGGAAGGAATACCATGCAAACAAGACTATTTTTAGGCAATTTGGTTCACAAACGCACCATAAAAGTCAAGTTAAGTGAAGCGTCGTGTGTCAAAAACATGCATGAAGAGTTCTGAAAAAGCGTTTAGGACCGCTGCCTTGCGCAGGGAGACAGTCCTAGGACCGCCGCCCAAGCCTGGGAGGTGAAACTGTCACTAAAGCCAAAAAAAGCACGTAAATGAGAGGGAAGTTAGAAGAAAGCGTGGAAAGTATAACTAAGGATGTCTAGGCAACAAATATACACTACAAATTGGTATTGGAGCTCGAACACCTTCTGAAAGGACATGAATCATCATTGGGGACTTTTGTAACCGTTTTTCGACAATGTAGCAGATGTAAATTTGGGTGCGTACATATTGCCCCCTCGGAGAAGCGTCTTAGCCATGAAGAGGCGTAAAACGTAGAGTCCGAGTATGGCGTTCACGAAATGTGGAGTTAGAAGCTATACCTAACATGCCCATGTGTCAAAAAAAATTCGTCCAAACTTTCGTTACCTGCAAGAGAAAAAAAGACTCTAGTGTAGATAGATAAGATATTGAAAAATAAATACTAAATTAAAACAACAAGAGGACTTACCATCTATGCAGAGATATAGAAATATACATGCGCGAATGCTCCATCCCTGTAAACACATGCACTAAAAACAAAGTTATAACAACATATATATACCAAAACAAACTCATTTTCAAACACATTTGTGCATAATGACTCGGTGATTTTTGAGCTCTGAGCTCAAGGTGGCCATTTTTCATTTTTGAGTATGGTTGAATTGGAATGGATTTGGGGTGGTACTTTGTGCTAGGCTTGGCCCTTTGCTATTTCAATACTTTTGAGAAGAACTCCTAAGAAATTTGTAACTAGAGCGGTCATAAGGGGCCTCAAAGAGGTGGATAGGCAGAGTTCCTTTATTGCTTAGTCTCCATTTTTTGCAGCATAAATGATGTTTTTGGTATTTCATGCTTATTACGAGTGTTTTGACCGCACCTAGTGTGCGATGGAATCGTACAAAACTATGACACACCATGATATGTACATATATCTCTTTTTGACTCGCTTATTCCTTGCATAGAGTTGGCTTACATTGATGATTTGATTCACGTGTGTACTCTTAGATGTTTAGAATTTCTGATTTTCTATGCTTTTCAGAATGTATGCAATGGACGTGAATGCTAACAGAATGATTTCTATTTGTATTTATTTGTAATGCTGATATATGATAATGCAAACACAATGTGATGTTGAACTTTAGTTTTTTTAAGCAATCTTTGATACTTCATATTGTCTTGACAAAGCATGATGATATAATGATATGATAAATGGATGTGCTTGCCCCATTCCTAACCCCACACAACTAGTAAGATGCGAGGGGTCGACACCAAGAGTTAGAAAGGGCACAAGCTATGACATTTGTTGGATGGTAGTGATGAGAGAAAGACAGAGGTTTGATAGAACCAAATTGAGACGCTACAACCTTACTCTACTCAAGTTACTTCATAGTTTAGAATGTGAATTACTTTCCAGTTTATCTAGACTTAGATCCGTAGATGGCCACTTGGTTGAAAAAATCTGGTTTTGAGGTTTTAAACTCTTTTGGAACTTTGGACATCTAACTCACTTTGTTTTTGACTTATGAACTCAAAATTTTTGGGCGAATTACTTGTAACTTTCAAGTTTATCAAAGAGACCCCCTACACCTTGCCCCATGTTACCAATAGGAAGTATGGGCTCATCACCATGGACAAGGCATAGGTGAGTAAGAGCACTTCTCTCCTTTCCCAACCCTACATCACCAGTAAGAGATGCAAGCTCAACACTGAAGGTTGGTAGGGCAAAGAAATGTGTAAAATAAAAATTTTCTGTGGATTTTCATTCGACTTACTTATTTGGGAAAAATGTTTAGAATGTTCTTATTTCCAAAGATATTTTTATGGGATAGATGTGACACCATGAAGCTTCTAGAACAAACTATAGGCAAAGACACCTAACCTAGAAAGAGACTATAAGTAGAGCCAAGTATGTAGGCCTTGGTATGGTTACTTTCAAAGCTTTGTCTTATCTTGTTTGGATCAATGAAATGATTCAAAAATAATTGATGATACCGTGAATATTTGAAGAGATATGATTTGAATGTTTTGTCAATGTTTTTCAGAAGTTTCTAGGAATTGCTATAAGAATAAGTCCCTTGATCACAAATTTACAAAATGAACTGGCGAATGAAAATGCAATGCAGATGCAATAATGTACATATGAAAATGCAGGTGAAACTACATGTCATGATGCCTAAGGTGAAGAAAGTTGACGAATATCGAATTCTTCACCCCTAAAAGTACACAGCAGAGAACCATTATCCTCAAAATTTCCGTTCTCTTGACAAGGGCCTATCATTCTGGGTTTAAACTTACAACCCTTGATCAGAAGTGTATATATCCAGTCATTAAAATCCTTTGTCTGAAAGAGGCGTTCGTGCACCTTTTTGTCACATTCTTGAGACATGGTGTGTGGGTGAGCATGACTATGTTGCTTGGCCTCATCTCCTGTGTAGAGTATTGTGTTTAATTGTGACTCCTGCTGAATGATGAGGCCTTGCCCCATGGATATGGCCAGCTTAGTTTCAGACGCACATGGGTTGAAAGCGGGGTTTAGAATAGAAAAACCCTCAGAGATGGTTTTCATGGGCATCGTTTTAATCTCAAATTTCCCTTCTTCATTTGTTAATTCTACCATGTTTACACCTAGACCTAGGTCGTCGGAGGGAAGAGATGATAAACTGAGAAGAATACCCATCCCTTGTGGCTCAAATGGGAGGAAGATCGGATCATCACTCTCTAAGAGTTTCATAATTCCCG
>CM034154.1:72683500-72757510 GCA_019776745.2 Taxus chinensis | reverse complement strand
TTGTGCTAATCGAGTTTATGGGCCCATAGAAAATGTGATCATGTGATCTACGGAAGCTCGAGCGCTACAAATATGTTATAAAATTACATTGCTATATATTAAATGCATTTATTAACGTGAAATTTATGCAATGTTCATTGTCATTTTTGTTTTTTTACACATCTAGAAATAGTGCATTTTGAATTGGTGCTCTTATTGGCTATATTTTCCATGTAATCACCGTCTACATTATATTGTTAATTCTAATACTATTTTTCATTAAAAATTTGTTGAATTTTGAAAAATAGACATGAGACAAGTTAATTGCTATGGTATTAGTGTATTAGCATATTTATTGATTATTATTAGTATGACAATAGTTATTTGTTATGCTATTAGTATATTTGTGTGTTTATTAATTATTAATGATACTTGTTTATTGATATGGTACTAGTGTATGTATGTTTATTCATTATTTACGGGACTTGTTGACTGATATGGTATTAATGTATTTATGTTTATTGATTATTGATAATATATTTTAAATTTTTGACATTAGAAATAGAATATTCCATAATAAGACCCTAAGGAATATTCCACTCTTTTTTTAACGTCCAACTTTAGAGTTATTGAGAGATAATAATATACGTTTATGATTGGCTAAAAAGTATGAAATTATTACTTGGAAGAGATGCATTATAAACCCACCTTTGACAGGAGTATAAAGAAAATCAATAAGCGAGGATATAAAATGAAGTAAATGGATGGGTGAATAATAGAAGTTTCATGTTTCTAAAGCATGATAATTTTGCCATGTGTCATTCAAATATATGGTTTACTAGAAGGAACTATTGTTGATAATTATCAATAAAATCTTATTTGTTGTCATTGTAATCAAGATCCAATGCATATATAAACAATAAATTTAATCATAATTGAATATTCTAATTCTAGGGGAATAAGGTATGAAAATATTAGACTCTTAGTTTCTTCCAACATGATGAATGCCAATATTGATCACACTCTCTTATCTTTAATTTGTTGTTCCACTCTACGAACAACACCTTGTAAAATAGTAAAAACATGGGGGCGTGGATTTGTGGGGTGTCTTATCCACCCCCTTTAGAAAACATGGCTTGAGAATGAGACAAGTGGGTTTGATGTTTATGATAATATAGTAAGACAAAAAACACTTGAAAAAGTTGAGCATAGTAGAAACACATAAGTATATAATAAATATACCAAGAACAACAATCACTAAATAGGAATGTCAGGGAAAGAATACATGTTAATCATAAAAAGTGCAAAGACCAATGAATATACCAAAAACATACAAAACATGAATATGCCTTTGGATAAGAGAAAGTGATGCAGAGGGGTTAGCCATTTTGTCATGTATTCATTTAATGAAGAGGATTCAATCATCAACTTATTCCAACTTTGCAAAATGAGGATCTTGTCAACATGCCTAGAATGGCTTGAACATGCAACAATTCTTCAATTTTACGTTGAATGGATTCTCAAAGTTCTAGACCCTACTCCAACACCTTAATCTATGCCAAATACACCTCTTTCATTGATTCATCAACAAGAAATAACTATCTTTCTCAGGTTTCCCAATTTGTCCTTCTTTTCCCTTTACTAGCTTTTTGACCAAATACACAATTTTTCTTCTTAGCCTTCAATGGTTCATTTCCAACTCCTTACCATGTTTCATTATATCAAACAAGTGTCAAATTTACTATCAACTTGGTTAACAACTACCAAAACCAATACTATGTACTTTCTTGCTCTAATTTGCCATTTCAATGTTCTCAAGTCCTAGTTCTTGCTAACATCAAGGTTAGAGTGATCTATAGTTACGCATCAAGAAGTATAAACATCATAAAATACCATTTTTGGATCCTAAAATGTGCCCCAAGTTTCTTAAGCTGAATAACTTTCCTCTACGTACAATCTCTACTTTCCTTCTCTAGTCCCCACTTGCACTTCTAGCCCTGGTTTTAGTACTTTTCCATCATATCTCTCTTCACAAGGAGCTTCAAGACTCACCTTAATCATTTCTAGGTACCCATTTTGGTGTTTATTCTGTGTGCAAAGATTTATGGCAAGATTCCATCATTTACACCTACTTCATTTGAAAAGTGCTCTTCTTCATTAGGCCTATAGCTGTGCAAGTTTACCCTCATATAGATTGTCAAAATTATGTAAAAAACCACCCAATTAAAACCTAAAATTCATTTTGAATCTCTTAAGAGATCTCTTCAACATCATTCCTACCAAATTTTAGACTAATATTCATTGATTTGTGCCCTCAATTCACAAGCCCTAGCAATAGCCTAAGGAAGAATTCCTAAAACCCAGGAGGCTTAATCTTGATGTAACTTTCGTCTAAATTACTTTCAAGGCTTCAAACTTTAATTGGAGATTTGTTTCATCATATACCATGTGAAATATTCAACAGTGAGGAAAAATGATCATAACAAGGACTCAAAAACAACTGGACTCTTCTTGTCCGCTTGCAAGTGCACAATGAAGGCATGGTTTCTCTTGCAAGAACTGAGCTTACAATGCTATATTTATTTCCTTCAAATTTGAACTTCTATAAAAGATAATAATCATTCCTAAGCTACCCATATCCACAATCACAATCTCCAAATTCACTCAATACTTATTCATCCTTGGTAATCCATGGGTGACTGTATACAAGTTCTTCAAATATGCTCATAGCAAATAAACAAGACATATAGGTATTTTAGTCTTTTGAAGATAAATTTCACTATTAACTTCAAGAGGAATCATTCCTTAAAACCTATAACACCTCATTACAAATCTTTTGCAATCTTTTCATGGAAACAATGGGCTTCCACACAGTCTACTTTGCCAAGACAGGGTGTAGGTTCTTCATACCTTGCTTAATCAACTGTAATTCTTACATGCAGAGTTCTTTACCTTTCAATCATCAAATTTCAACCTTTCTTTCATTAAGGGAACACAAATAGATCAAAATTAACATGCATGCACATTAAACTTGGAATCATTCACAATTCAAACAAAGTATTCATCAAAACAAAGTTTGACATATGTATTTCATCATATTTTGTATACGAAGTTGCTTCCTTTCTCTTATGACCACGAGGAGTGTCTCTTCCATCCATCTTCCACAGAAGGTTTTTCTATCCCCCTTTCTCTCCATTTGAGTTTCCTATCATTATAAATCCTCCCTTTTTTACCCTAACTAACTCTTGGTCTCATAATGACCTGTCATATGCTCATCTACAACAAGATAGTCTCTTTGCATTATTTGTGAACATTCATTGACTCATGTGTTACCCATAGAATCCTTCACATGCTAATATATTTTTTATATTTACTTAAGAGCTAACTATGCTTCTTTCCACCTTGGACTTCTCTTTCCTATACTTAGCATTTTTAAATTTGAAATGGAAGGGAACTCACAAATTTGAATTTTCACCTACTAAACCAATCAACTCTCTATCATGACGTGAACATTCTCTTAGAAACTCAACTTGACCCCTCAATCATGAAATTGGAATTTTGGATGTCCTATTAATGATGTTCCTGCATAATAAAATAGAGTAAACACATGGAAGCAAATCAAAGAAGGAAAACACGTCAAATGCACTAGGATCATGTATACATCAAAGACATTGAAGACATGTTAGGCATATGAAAATACACATCAAGGATATGAATACACATTAAGAGTATAGGATCATGGGTATATATTAATACATATAATGAACATGATGTCAATATCCATAAGATATCATATATGGCATTTGAGGTTTACCAAATCATAGAGAATATACACCATAGATATGAACAAAAACATAGTGCTACGAAAGAAGTTAATGAAATAGACCCTGACTTAGATAGTATTAGGGGACATCATTAAATGAATATGGTACGTTCCCTAATCTACTTTAAATATGTGTTTATGTATGTAGTTGTTGCATTTAGGTCCTACATGTATGTGAACAATAAGTGCAACATAAACTGCATCAATATTGTATAAACATGGAACATATAATATTTGCTCTAAATAAACATGAAATGTAGGAAATCATACAAAATATAGAGTTCTCAACGTCTAAGGAAAATAATCGGTTAGAAAATCCAACTTATAATGTTACAAGGTCTATGATAATCGACACACGATGTAGAATTTGAAGCACTACAGCCACTAATATCATTTATAATGTGTGATAGAACCAATAAGTGTGGGGATGATAAATCATCATCATATTCATTATGTATAATTTTTTTTGTGTAACTAGTGCCTATTATACATTGATGTTCTTTATGGTTTTGCATTTATGAATGGAGATATATCGAAATTGATTCATGCATATGTATTTTGCACACCCTATCTTTAGGCAACCAATTTAGTACTTTTTAAGTTTTTTCTCTTGTGTAATTATTAAGTCTTGGATTGAAGTCTTGGATTGAAATCTTGAAAATGTTGTATCCATTCGAATTGTAATTAGTTAATCCTGATGTTTGAAATTACACATTGATACACAATGGAAGGGATTACTTTCATTTGATGCATCCATGGTCATCAAAGAAAATCATTGTATGACTTAGATGTAGGAGCCACATGAAATAGAGTTTGAATTGTCTTGGACCCACACTAACAAACAATATAACACAACTAAGAGGTTCCTTTCCAACACCATCATGTCCCATAATAATCATAGAACCTTAGGTTAAAGTATCCAAGTCAAGTTCAAAGATACAAATAAATGAATCAATACATCTATTCAAGTGTGAGGTATTATCAATCATTACACCATCAATTCCTTTCCTTCTATAAATGTTCATATAAATAATGACCCTTCATAGGAACTATTGTGTGGCATATCTTTGTTGGTAAACACAATTTGAATAGATGTTCCCTTCTTGATTGAATCAATTGTACGAATAAAACCTTCTAAGTTAATGATTAATGCATAAACATATTGTTATACTTTGAATTGTCTACCATATGGACATTGCTAGTATAATTTGATTCCTTATGAGTAGATGTTTCTATTTTCACACTTGAGCTACTAGGTGTACTATCCACCATTGAATACATCTTCAATATTGCGCTTCAAAGTAATGCACCAATTTGTAGAGTGCTTTTAAGTCTATGGTAATAGTAAGATGCATTACCACCAAATTATTTTTGCAATGGTCTTGAAGTATCAAATTTCTTTATAGGTGGTAAATTAATCATGTGGCACGCAAGTAACATATTCAAGACATTATGTGGATTTTCATTTAATCTTGTAAAATGCATTTGTTCCTTTTGAGGTAATACAATCTTCTCAAGAGATTTCTTTATATCATTGACCAGTTTCATGGTATCGTTCTTACATCAAAACGTATGATCATTGCTCTCAACCTCAAAACTTGGTTTATTTTGAAATTTTACACTTCTTGTTGCATTATCCTCGTACTTAAGCATATTCACTTCAAAGCTTGAATTCAAATGTTTGAACTGCACAACAATGTTCATTGAAGGACTGATAGGTTTTGAAAATACTTCATCTTTGATAATGGATATTAAACACAAAGTAAATACATTTTGCAGTTCACTACTTGGTATTTAATAATTCATTTTAGTAACAATTGTCACTAATGTACTCATAGGGTTCTTATCTAAGTTCATATAATTCCATAAATCTATTCTTCTAATGATGTTGATTTATAAATGATCAAATAAATCAACTAAATATATAATGAATGTATGGACCCACATGGCAAGGTATAAATCCAATCATGTGCATAGTCCCTCAAGCTCCTTGGAAATATGTTAGTTAACAACCTATCAGTACAAACAACGTTTAAGAAAGGAGCTTGAAATGATCCAAGATACTGAGCATGATCTCCTTTTATAAGTGAAACAAGTTGGAAAAGGGTAGGCAAGTATATCATGTAAATCACCTAATGGATGCTTCATAACAACAATTTCAAATTTTTAGACAGGTATATGTGATGAAGAAGGAGATGTAATAGGATTAAAATGATGAACAACATTAGAAGGAGCTAAAGAAAACCATAAGGTTGAACATGAGGAGTTTTGAAGCCATGTTGTATAGGTAAAACTTGAGAAGGAACACAATCATTATTATTGCATTCTAATAATCATCTTGAGGGTCGATAACATTCATGGAAGAAACATTGATATCTACATGACAAAAAACATTTAAATCCACACTATCCTTTTTTGTTATGGTATTCTCATGTTTGATAAATGAATTTATGGGTATGTTGGGACTGTATCAACTTTGCATAGGATTGTGCAATATATTTACACAGTGCTTAGTAGGGCACATGCTTGCACAAGGGCATGTGTGTAAGTATATGAGAACATGAGAACTTTGTGGGATTTGTGCAATGTGGATATGAAGTATGTGTGCATTGTGCCATGTACACAACTATGAACATGAATACATACAATGGAGTTGCATTATGGTGTATAGTGCTATTACACAACACTGGAGTGTAATGAGTAATGCATTGTCAATACTTGTCTGACTGGACATGTTAACGAGAAGTATACAAGTGATATGTTAATAGAATGACACGGTCTGGAGGAATTTTATGAATGATGACCTGACTCAATTAATAGAGAGAATATCAAGATTTTTCAGTTAGTAAAGTCATGCATTATTTTTAAGCATGTATATGCTTTAAATCATGTTGAGTCTTATGAGTAAATCACACAATCAATTTCATGGTTGTTATATGACATTGTTGCATAGTGAAGTGCATGAATAATATGCACACTTGTATTGTAGTTATACTATGTAAGTGCATGAACTACTGAATGTTGTTACAATGCCTTAAAGGATGATTATCATATTTGTATGCTAGATTAAAATATTAATGCAATAATATAAGGTTATTGTGCTAGGTTTTTTAACTCGAAAAGATTTTCTTAGGTGAATCACATAGCTATATCTCGTGTTCCTTTTCTATTTTGAGTAGATAACAATTAATTGAATTTTTTCTTCATGTTTACATGTACATAGGCCCCAAAAATCCCAACATTTGAAATCACAGCTTGGTTTAAAGTTCAATGAGATTTTAGGTTTTCCTGCGGTATATGTTTTGAATGGGAACTCTTGAAGTGTTGAAAGTCTTGTGTATATAAAATGTTGGGAAGCATAAGAATAGAGATTGAAAAGTTTGATGGACAAATTTTTGTGTTAAGGAAATTAAAGATAGAAGATATCTTGATGGATATATATAAGTGGCTTGTTATGTAAGAAGTGGGACATGCGTGTTTAAATCAAGAAGAGTGGGATAATATTGATAGGAAAGCTAGAAGATCTATGACAATTTGTGTATGAGATTTAGTTTTATTTAATATATATGATGATAAGACAATGACGAGTTTATGGGTTGAGTTGGGAACATTGTACACAACAACATCTTTGGTGGAATTATCCTTATGCAAGAAGATTTATTCATTGAGGATGAATTATTGCGAATTAGTTACGGGTAAGTGCACGAAGTTGGGGGGCCAAAAGAGGGTCTTCAGTAGATGCATTTTTCTGAAAAATAAAAAATTTCCACTTGTACAAGTTTTTTGAAATAGTTACACTCAAAATTGGAAGATGTTGTATAAACATGAATCATAGCATTTTGAGTCTAGTTTCTAATATACTAAATTTTATTGAAAACATAAGAGTTTAAGTGGGTCAAATAACTAAAATACCAACATGTGCTCCTACTTTTGTTAAAAAACATAATAGAGCAACTTTCGTGCTCCCCACCATTTTTTGAGCACCATTTAGAATTTTTGAAAACCCTTTGGTAGAAAGATAGCTAGGAGCATCTAGTTTGTGCTAGACTTTTTTTTAGATTTTTTTAGTAAGTATTTTTTTATGATTTTTCTAATACAGAAATTTTATGTTTTGAAAAATAATGGCGCTTCAATCGTGCCCCCCCTAACTACCTCAAAAAATGTCAAAATTAGTTGTTTTTAATATGTATAGAATTAGTCCTAGTTTGTGTCTAAATTTTTTTATTGAATTTCGATAAGTCAAAAGAAAGATACATGAAAAAAGATAGACATGTTTACACTTCAAAAAATAGCTATAAAAAGGCATAGTTAGAAAATAAATAATATGGAAACCTTATATTTGTTAGAAAAATTAGAAAATTATATTTATATAAAGAAGAAACTTTGCTTTACGTCGTGGTATTTTTTTAAAAATGAATCGATCATTTGATGTTGATTTATCATCGTGGAAGTTGGATTTTTGCATTTTCCTACAAAAACACAAGGTTTGTTGTGTTTGTGCAGGAATATGCCTCAGGCTTGGGGATCTAAACCAGATCCCAAGCCTTGAGGCATGGGTTGGAAAATGGGAAAATCATAACGCGTACACGTTATGATTTATTTATATATTGTGGTCCCCCAACGTCCCTTTCATCACTTTTACACGATTTTTACATCCATTATGTCTGGTCTACAATTTTCTATACATTCTTACACGATTTTTTAGTAGTCCATTTTGTCCCCTACCCCGCTAGTTGAATTTTTCTAATCATGGGAAATAAAATTCGAGCTAAGGACAAGACGAAAGTCAAGAACAAGACACTAGAGAAATTAGAAGAGATGAGAATAAAGAAATTGAAAAGAATGCAAAAACTTTGTGCAGGGCAAGGTACATATGTTATATCGAATGTAGCTAATGTATTGGAAAATGAGGATGAAATACATAATGAAAATGTAGAGAATAATGATTTTGCAATGAATAATGATATTGAATTGAATGATAATGTTGGTATGGATGAAGAAATTGATATGAATCCAATTGTTGAACCTTTACCTAAAAATCTAAATGTTAACCCCGGAATTTTTATGGAAACACTGAATGAAGAAAGTAACATTGTTAACGAATCTTCACCTCTAAGAACACCTCCTTCCATTTTGCGAAGAAAACCAATTCACTTAATTAAAATTGATGAAAACATTATAAAACCAATGCCTAACAAAATGTCTGAAAGAAATGCGAGAAGAAAAACTAGTGGAATTTGGGATAATTACTTTGAGAATTTAAATGACACACAAAGATGTCAATTATTTATTACAGTGGTGAAATTAATTAAGACGAGACCTATAATGAAGACCCTGGGGTTAAGAACATCTAATGGTGCTGATCAAAATGTGTCAATTGTTGAAAACATACGTAAAGCATACCAAATTGTAGGTGGCAAAAGACACACCAAAGATAGTAATGTTACATGGCGTGCACTTACTAATTGTATAGTAAGTGATAAAACAATTAATAAACACTTGATTAGAAAAACAAGCAATGCTTTGAAGCTAAATAGAAAAACACTAATAAAAGCAATAGAGAAACGTAAACGTTTTGAGTTGGTCAATAACACCGACTATTGGGCTTTCTCTAGTAGACTTCCACGGAAAGACAAGAATATCAGATGTATTCTTGTAAAAAGAAGAATAAATTCTCATAATCATGAATCATGTGCAAAACATTTATCAGATATGAATCAAACACAATTTTTCTCTAATTTTAAGAATGAAAATCCACAAATTAACATTAGCCAAAGATTCTTTGAAATGAGCAAACCCTTTTATGTGAAAATCAATCACTCACTTACAACTTGTTGCAGGCATCATGTTACATTTTCAATGCATTATGATGTTTTTGTCAAATACGTTGTGTTTTGCATATTGACATCATGTTGCAGGAGTGTGGTTTAAATGTCCCACCAAAATCTTTAAGAGAATTTATTTCGACAATATTTTGTGAAAAATCAACTAGACAAGTTTTTTTTTATAACAAAGCATGTTTGGATGGAACATGCAATGTATGTGGTGGTTCACCAAATCTGAAAAGTTTTATCCATGAGGAGAGTACAGATTCAATAGGAAAATAATTGGTTGGTTTCAGCAAATATAAATCAGTGGCATATCAATTAACAGATGGAAAAGAATCTAAGAGGTATGATCTTGTTACAAAGTAATTACGTATATCAAAATCTATGGTCAGAGAGAAAATTGTTTATAACTTTTCAAGGCACACACATAGAGCTCGATGGTTGGATGAACAATTCAAGTTAAGCAATGACACATTCCCACTTATTACTATTGTTTCAGTAGTTGACTTCATAAAGAATTACACATTACATCCATAAATGGAGGTTCAATCTCAATATTATAACTCGGTGCAAGTTATTATTTTCATGCATATATCATTTATGCACTCTCCAGAAAGCACTGAGAAAGATAAAAAAATATATTAAGAGAGTATCATTTCTACATCAACGATGATTGGACAGATTCTACAGAATATGTGCAAGTGTGTTTCCAGGTGTTTTATGCGAACTTGAATTAGACGAACATTAGTTTCAATCAACATTATATTTGGTCAGATAACTGCAAATCACAATTCAAGAATGCACAGATGTTTTATTGGATAAGCAGGATGCACAAAGAAACAAATGTAAAACATATCTGGAGTTTTACTAACGTAGGGCATGGAAAAGGAGAGCATGATGGTGTAGGAGCATGTGTGAAAAGATCACTTGCAAGAGAAGAGTTAAATTTTAAGGATGGTGTTAAATTTACAGATGTAAAAAATAATGTTAATTGGCCTGTCAAGAACATGGGCCATGAATCTCAAGAGAGATCAACGGCTCGAAGATATTTTTGGTTGATAAAGGAACAACATCTTGCAAACTTTGAAGATTGTATGACAGTTGCATGATCAAGTGATATACACTCAATCTGTAGTTCAAATGCAAATGCTTGGACTATTTATACTAGGTGCATGACATGTTTTTTTATATCATACATTGATTTTGCGTGGAATAAATGTGAGTCACAACATTGGGTTAATGAATGAACTTGTAGACCTCTAATTCCACTCAACACACATCAAGTTCCACGAGCAATACAAATCGCAGTGTCTTCAGATCAAATGACAACATCACCTGACTTTGACCAAGTCTTTGATTTAGTGCAATAATGTACATACATATATGCACATGCCATGTTTTAGAGTTATAAATTATTAAATGGACAACTCTTAATGTATCTTACAATTTGACTTGAGTTTTACTTTGTGATGTAGGGCACGTTTTTACAGTTATTACAACGAAATTTAACGAAGAGGGAACATACTACTTCTTGTCTTGTTGTGTAGAGGGGAAAAATATTTGACTTCCACAGTCATTGATGAAAAATACCTTGAGTATCCCACTGGGTCAGTGGTAGTCACTGGAACTTGGCTTCGATGATATCCTATCAAAAAATTAAACACTTGGTTGTTTGAAGACTATGAAGTACATCGAAAAATACTTCACTATTCACATTTGGTTCTTGCAAAAAATGTTAAATTGATCAAATATCAAGGTAGGCCATTAACCAAGAATCTGTGAAAGGTTCGTGAATCAAATCGTGAAGTAATTCTTGCTACTGTTAAGAGTAGAGTTAATCCTTGCAGTTCATTGGATTGAATTTGCAAAGGTATGTTCTTCATGAATTTAATTTGAATATTTACTTTAATGATTTTGTTTGAATTCTGTATGATTTAAAACTCTATTTAATTTCTTACTAACATGTTTATGTAGGTTAGTGGTGCCAAAAAAACTTTCACCTTCACGTGGTTGGCACTATCAGTAGAGAATTTATTATTCTCAAAGCCAAGTGAAGCTAAGAGAAATTAAATATTAGAAAGGAACAACAAACAAAAATTCTCATTTCACCACCTATATTGTAAAAATATCTTATTAAAATTCTCAATTTACCACCTATATTTTATGAACAACCTATATTATTCATGTGACTGGCAATGGACAACCTTACACTGGCTCAGTTTACACTATTTCACACATTTGCAAATAATAGGACAACGAGAGCACCGAAAGGAGATGGACAAAACCAGCATAGGATTTTGTAGAGGTTCACTAGGTGGAGGTGTAGGATCCAACGGGACATCTATAGGCACCATGGAGTCTGAGTAATCACCCGTCAAAGATATAATGTGTTTTGATCTCAGGGCTCTTAAGGGACTATGCCCGGACGAGGTAGCTCGGAAGCTTGGGGAGTGTAGGGAACTGAAATGAGGCCTCCACTAGCATTCAATAAGCCATCCAGATGTGTTGGCACAAACGGTTTGGTACCACAAGCTATTGTTTGCAAAATGTAGTGTCTGACAACCTTACACTGACTTAGACTACACTATTTCACACATTTGCAAACAATAGGACATCGAGAACACCAAAAGGAGATGGACAAAACTGGCATAGGATTTTGTAGAGGTTCCCTAAGTGGAGGTGTCAGATCTGACTAGACATCTCTAGGTTCTACGGAGTCCGAGTGATCACATGTCGAAGATATAACGTGTTTTGTTCTTAGGGCTCTTAAAGGACTACACCTGAATGAGGTAGCCTAGAAGCACGGGGAGCATAGTGAACCAAAATGAGGCCTCTACTAGCATTCTCTAAGCCATCCAGACGTGTTGGTGCAGGTGGTTTGGTCCCAACAGCTACCGTTTACAAAATATAGCATCTGACAACCTTACACTAACTCAGACTACACTATTTCACACATTTGCAAACAATAGGACAACGAGAACACCGAAAGGATATGGATAAAACCGGCATGGGATTTTGTATTGTTTCCCTAGGTGAGGGTGTTAGATATGACGTGACATCTCTAGGTGCCATGAAGTCTGACTAATGACCCATCGAAGATATAGTGTGTTTTGGTCTCATGGATCTTTAGGGACTACATTTGGATGAGGTAGCTCGGAAGCATGAGGAGCATAGGGAACCAAAAAAGAAGCCTCTAAAAGTGTTCACCATGCCATCCAGACATGTTGATGTAGATAGTCCAATCCCACGAGCTACTATTGCAAAATATAGCGTCTGACAGCCTTGCATTGACTCATACTTCACTATTTAACGTGTTTGCAAACAATAGGACATCGAGAGCACCGAAAGGAGATGGAGAAAAATAGTATAGGATTTCGTAGAGGTTTCCTAGGTGGAGGTGTAGAATCTAACGAGACATCTCTAGGTGCCACGAAGTTTGAGTAATCCCATGTCGAAGATATAACATGTTTTGGTCTCAGGGATCTTAAGGGACTACGCCCGGACGAGGTATCCTAGAAGCACGAGAGCATAGAAAACTGAAACGAGGCCTCCACTAGTATTCAACAGGCCATCCAGATGTGTTGGCACAGATGGTTTGGTCCCACGAGCTACCATTTGCAAAATATAGCATCTGGCAGTCTTACACTGACTCAGACTACACTATTTCACATGTTTGCAAACAATAGGACAACAAGAGCACCAAAAGGATATGAAAAAAATAGAATAAGATTTTGTATAGGTTTCCTAGTGGAGGTGTAGGATCTGACGGGACATCTGTAGGTGCCATAGAGTTCGAGTAATCACTCGTTGAAGATAAAACATGTTTTGGTCTTAAGGCTCTTAAGGAACTACCTCCAGACGAGGTAGCCCTGAAGCACATGGAGATTTGGCCTCTATAATGACACATTCCCTAGTGTTTACGTGGCCACCCTGACATGTTGGCACGGTCGGTCAGTGTCAAAAGATTTTGTTTGCAAAATATTACATCGGATAACCTTACACTATTCTAGCATGCACTATTGTAGCGTGCAAATGAGATGGGATAGAAAAATGTAGATGTATTATTTTCTATAAAATATGGGAGATGATAGAGGAAGGTTTCATGATGCTCCATGCAAAATTTTAGGTCAAATTTAGGTCATTTGTACAAGTTATATGAATTTTTGTAAAATAGACTTTTGTTCAAGGTTGCTCGATCAAAAAAGGTTATATCTTCGACAGGTGATTTCTCAGACTCCGTGGCACCTAGATATGTCTTGTCAGATCTGACACCTCCATGTCAGGACCCTCTACGAAACCTCTCATGGGATTTTCCATCTCCATTCGGTTCTCTCATTGTCTTATTGTTTGCAAACGCTCAAAATACTACAGTTTGAGTCAATGTAAGGATGTCAGATGCAATACTTTGCAAACAGAAGATTTTGGCGCCAAACCGACTGTGCCAACATGTCGAGGTGACTAGGTAAACGCTAGGGGATGAGTATTTTTGGAGAACAAAGCTCCAGGTGCTTCCGGGATACCTCATCCGGGCGTAGTCCCTTAAGAGCCCTGAGACCAAAACACTCTATATCTTCGACAAGTGATTTCTCAGACTCCGTGGCACTTAGAGACATATCCTTAAATTTAACACCTCCACATTAGGACCCTCTATGAAATTATCTCACGATTTTCTTCATCTCCATTCGGTTCTCTCGTTGTCCTATTGTTTGCAAATGTGTGAAATAATGTAGTTTGAGTCAGTGTAAGGCTGCGACACGTAATACTTTGCAAACAGAATCTCTTGGCACCAAACCAACTACGCCAACACATTGGGGTGGCTAGGTAAACACTAAGGGAGGTTTTGTTTCAAAGGCCAAAGCTCCAGGTGCTTCCAGGCTACCTCATCCGAGCGTAGTCCCTTAAGAGCCATGAGACCAAAACATGCTATGTCCTTGACATGTGATTTCTCGAACTCCGTGGCACCTAGAGATGTCTTGTTAAATCTGAAACCTCCATGTTATGACCCTCTACAAAATCCTCTTGCGGTTTTCTCCATATCCTTTTAGATCTCTCGATGTCCTATTGTTTACAAACGTGTGAAATAGTGTAGTTTAAGTTAGCGTAAGGCTTTCAGATGCTATATTTTACAAACGGTAGCTCGTGGGACTAAACCATCTACGCCAACACATCTAGATGGTCTCGTGAACTCTAGTGGAGGCCTCATTTCAGTTCCCTATGCTCCCCGTGCTTCCAGGCTATCTCGTTAGGGCGTAGTCCCTTAAGAGCCCTGAGACACAAACACATTATATCTTAGACATGTGATTTCTCAAACTCTGTGGCACTTAGAGACATCTTGTTAGATTCGACATCTCCACCTAGGGAACCTCTCCGAAATCCTATGCCAGTTTTCTCCATCTCCTTTCGGTGCTCTCGATGTCCTATTGTTTGCAAACACAGGAAATAGTGTAGTCTGAGTCAGTGTAAGGTTGCTAAACACTATATTTTGCAAACGGTAGCTCGTGGGACTGAACTGTCTGCGCTAACATGTCCGGATGGCCTGGTGAACACTAGTGGAGGCCTAATTATTGTTCCATATGCTCATTTTGCTTTCGGGTTACCTCATTCAAGCATAGTCCCTTAAGAGCCTTGAGACCAAAACATGTTATATCTTCGACATGTGATTTCTCAGACTCTGTGGCACCTAGAGAAGTCTCATCAAATCCAAAACCTCTAGGTTGGGACCCTCTACAAAATATTTTCACAATTTTCTCCATCTCCTTTCGGTTCTCTCGTTGTCTTATTGTTTGCAAACATGCGAAATCATGTAGTTTAAGTCGGTGTAAGGCTGTCAAACGCTATATTTTACAAACGGTAGCTCATGGGACCAAACCGTATGCGCCAATCCATATGGATGGCATATTGATCACTATATGAGGCCTCATTTTGGTTCCCTACGCTCCTTGTGCTTTCAGGCTACATCATCCGGGTGTAGTCCCTTAAGAGCCCTGAGACTAAAACACGCTATATCTTCGAAAGGTGATTTCTTGGACTTTGTGGCAACTAGAGATGTCTTGTTAGATCTGAAATCTCCATGTTGGGATCCTCTATGAAAGCCTCTCGCAGTTTTCTCCATATCCATTCGGCTCTCTTGTTGTTTTATTATTTGCAAACACGCGAAATACTGCAATTTGAGTAACTATAAGGTTGTCAGACGCAATACTTTGCAAAAGGAAGCTCTTGGTGCCAAACCGACTACACCAACACATTGGGGTGGCCAGGTATATGCTAGGGGAGGTATTGTTACGAAGGTGAAAGCTCCAGGTGCTTCAGGGCTACCTCTCCCAGGCGTAGTCCCTTAAGAGCCTTGAGACCAAAACACGTTATATCTTCGACATGCGATTCTCAGACTCTGTGGAACCTAGAGATCTCTTGTTAGATCTGAAACCTCCATGTCGGGACCCTCTAAAAAATCCTTTCATTGTTTTCTCCATATCCTTTCGGTTCTCTCATTGTCATATTGTTTGCAAGAGGGTGAAATAATCTAGTTTAAGTAAGTGTAAGGCTGTCAGACACTATATTTTACAAACGGTAGCTCGTGGGACCAAACTGTCTGTGCCAACACATTCAGATGGCCTAGTGAACTCTATTTGAGGCCTCATTTTGGTTCCCTATGCTCCTCATGCTTCCGAGCTACCTCGTTCAGGCGTAATCCCTTAAGGGCCCTAAGACCAAAACACACTATATCTTCAAGATGTGATTTCTCGAACTCCATGGCACCTAGAGACGTCTCGTTAGATCCAAAATCTCCACATAGGGAACCTATATGAAATCCTATTTCGATTTTCTCCATATCATTTCGGTGCTCTCAATGTCCTATTGTTTGCAAACACACAAAATAGTGTAGTCTGAGTCAGTGTAAGGCTGTCAAATGCTATATTTTGCAAACGATAGCTCGTGGGACCAAACCGTCTATGCCAACATGTCTGTATGGCCTGGTGAACACTAGTGGAGGCCTCATTTCAGTTCCATATGCTCCTTGTGCTTCTAAGTTACCTCGTTCGGGCGTAGTCCCTTAAGAGCCTTGAGACCAAAACACGTTATATCTTCGACAGATGATTTCTCAGACTCTGTGGCACGTAGAGAAGTCTCATCAAATTTGACACCTCCATGTCAGAATGCTATACAAAATCCTCTCATGGTTTTCTCCATCCCCTTTTGGTTCTCTTGTTGTCATATTGTTTGCAAACAGGTGAAATAGTGTAGTTTAAATCAATAGAAGGTTGTCAGATGCTATATTTTACAAATGGTAGCTTGTGGGACCAAACCATCTATGCCAACACATCTGGATGGCCTGGTGAATGCTAGTGGAGACCTTGTTTTGGTTCCCTACACTCCTTGTGCTTCCGGGATACCTCGTCCGGGCGTGGTCCCTTAAGAGCCCTGAGACCAAAACACTCTATATCTTTGACAGGTGATTTCTCAGACTCCGTGGCACCTAGAGACATCTCGTCAGATCCGACACCTCATTTAGGAGTTCTTGTTCAATGAATAGATTGGCTTAACAATGAATTTGACAAGGGAATGGCTAAAAACACACGGAAGTTATCAATCACCTAGTAAATCTTTCTTATTTAGTTTTGAATGGGAGTCAGTTGGCCTACGACTTAGTGACCTTCCATTCATTGATAATTTATGCTATGATAAACCCATAGATGCTTTCAAAAGTTCCTTCAAAAAGATAGGGGTCGTCATCAATCCTAGTGAAGGGTGTGATGTGATTTCTAAATAACTTGAAATGCCTATATATTTAGAGGTAATAACACAAATTGGACAGGATTAGACAATCAAGAATAATTGAGTGTCTGAATCAGAATGTCATTACATCTAGATACATTCTCGAGCATTGAAGTAATGCATCTGGAGAGACATTATCAAAATATCAATAGATGAAAGGAATCAAATTGTGACAACTCTCTTTGAACTATTGAAGCTTGTAAGACTTTGTGGGAATCCTTAAATCCTTCTATCCATGCTTGTTGCAAACAATATTGTCTTAATGATGGTCCTAATGATTGTATGCCTATTTTTTTTAACAATGGAGAAGAATAAGAATCATTGAAGAATGTAGTAGGTGCATGATAAGATAGGAACCATTACAAAGAGAGCATCAGCAAGAAGAAGCGTAGGTAAGGTAAATACACATATACACGCTGAAAAATTGAATGAATAATTACTCATATTAGGTAAATCTTTATATACATACATTATATAAATATTGATTTCCAAAGTTTGATGCATATTATACAATGAAAACACTAGTACATGTACATCACAAATACATGAAAAAATAATCCATGTCTTAAATATTGTCAGGTGCACATCATATTATTTTCGTGCTAAAATAATCTCAGAAATGTAAGGTCTCATAAAAAAATATCGAGTTCTAAATAGTATTTTAATGTGCATAATAAATATGAAAATGCCCAAATAGGTCATATACAATCAAGTTCAAATGCCATATAGGTGTACATACAATGCCATGCACATAAGCATACAAAAAAATGTCATGTAAGACATATATATTTCCTAATCATCAAAATATATCCCTCTCTTGGCCTTGTTCGAAGAAGGCCTTCCCTTAGATGAAGATGGAGATCTATGAGATGACTTTGGATTGTCCGAGCCCATGCTGCAAGTCCTCTTCCACTCAATACTTGCTTGTACTTGAACATGTAAATGCAAACAATGTTTTTTTGTCAAAACTTAATTTATATATGTTTTCAATATGTATTTAAGACCATGCTAATGAATTTTTTTACATAAATACAAAAAATTATTACAAGTTATCGATCACGCCGAATCTACATCTCACGCTCAAATGAGTCATCTCCCTCTTGGAGTACGAACGGGGGTACGAAGATGATGAGATGGAGGAGTCTATGCCCTCAAAGTCAAAATGGAGGGGGTTGAAGTTCCCTGCATACACATAAGATCACAAAATATAACATCAAAATTATCCAAAATAGAACTAAGTACATGTATGTGTAATGACAATATTTTAACTAATTTTATTAATATAGAACTATTGTTTTTACTGCGCCACGCCTGTGAATCAAATGAACAGGGTTGCTACCTGTTGCAGGAAACTCTTGTGTATACACAATGAAGGACATTATTAACATAATTTAATAATTCTAAAATGAAGGACATTGCTAACACGAGCAATTTAACAAATTTTACATGTTTTTTGAATACCTCAGTGAGTTGTTGCGCAGATGAAATCGTAACAGCAACACCTTTTTCTACTTTTCGTAGAGATGGTGGGGTGTCTAGTGAAGTCAACATCATTATCAAACATGTATCGCGTGAGTTAGATGAACTTACAAGAACATACATATATTTGACTTCAAAAGTTATATATATTTGCATGTATGTGAAAATTTTACACAATTAACATTCTAAATTACCTCTCTGAATGTATGTGTACGCATGGTGCTCACTGCCAATGGTCAGGATGAAGACGCCTCTCCCACACATTGTAATATCAATGCATGTATATTTACAAATATAATTATTTCAAAAATTTAATATATAAGTAAATCAAGTACTTCAATTTTTTTGTAACACACATAATAATACATAACAAATACCTGCGAAGGTGACGTCGATGATTGTAATCCAACTGTATCACTCAAAAAGGCATCTGACATCGTGACATTATCGTGTGCACCCCTAGCGCCAACTCTAAGAAAATCAGTTCGCATGAAATTATTGTCCTCCTTAGGCCCCAAACATATGCTACCACACGATGAGCAAAGATGTGGCCTCATGCTAGTACCCCCTGAGGGAATACTCTATGTACCTCCGTAAACATCTGGATCAGAAATCTCCCTTGTATGTCGAACAAGGTTCGTTGATATCCCTTGAAGCGCGTGGAGTGTATAAATCTCTACTGTCTTCTTCACTGCTAGAGGGATAGTCTCAGAGTGAGGGGGCTTCTGTACGGGGACTCTACCCTGTTGAATAGGTGCACGTTGTGCACCTGGTCGATCCCGTGCATAACCTTTTCCTTAGCCCTAGAAATCTTGGAAATCAAAATAATTTGGTATCTCGTTGAGGATAAACTCGCAATAGAGTTTCCTCAGAAAGTATAGTGGCACCTCATTGTTATTGCTAGGTGGAAAATGAAACACCATCCACCATCGGTCCCAAAAGTTATTTTTACTCAAATTATTATTGTGCCAATGGATAGGAAACATTTTGCTTCACAACAAAACAGGAAAATTAGTGCAGGGGTTTGTGAACAAGGTGCATATGACGTCTTTTGTAATTTATTTTTTCTTTACATCCACATATGACAATTTGTTGGAATAATAAACCCTACAACCCTATATGTAAGATGTCTTATGATCAATTTTCCCCATTTCCATGTCAACTTGAGCAACTAATGCCTCCAATTTGTTTGTAAGAGAGGCGAGGTGGGGGTTTGTATATTGTGAATCCCTCATTCTTTTGATTAAATCATCAATTTTAATTTTATTTTCAACTATGTGGGCTACTAAATCTTCTTGACTTCCCAAGGGATGTTGAGCAACTATGGGAGGGTTGGGAGGGATGACAGGAATAGCAGGGTTTGGTTCTGGTTGATTCCATCAACCTCGAAGTGTAACAATAAAAACAATGTATTCAATTCAAATTCTACTCTATAATTATAAAATTTCAATGCAATTTTGAGAAAAGAATTGTGCCTACATCTTCTCCATGGTGCCATCGTCGATTCAGATCTTCTCTGAGATCCAAAGATGTTCGTTTGAGTTTGAAATCCATTTGAATGACAAAATGTGAGGGCATAGTTAAGCTCTGAAACTCGTGTTTGAGGGAGATATAATGATAAAGACTCTATCTTCTTTTTTATTTATAGCAGACATAACGCATATGCGTTATGATTTGGTAAATTCCAAACCTAGAAAATTAAAACGTGATCATGTTATAATAGAACGCGTACGTGTTTTGATTTTTTTGGGTTTTTTCCACTTTTTGGCCCCCCAACTTGGTGCACTTACCCTTACATAACATAGGAATTATTTTTATCTCTATGATTAATCAATTATTATTTGTGGACATAAACATGGATGATAAAGAAAGGGGTATTACACTTTGATGATTTTTGTTAAGCTCTTGGGATAGCCAAGTAATTGTGATTACCAACACCTCATCTAATTTAAATTTAGATGAGATTGTTGCTTATTTATTAATAGAGAAAATAAGTATGATAAATAAGATGTTGATGGATAAATCCTTGAGTATGCATAGTGATGTGTACTTGGAGTAGAAGTATTGGGTTGAAGCAATGATCATTTCTTTCTAGTTAACAATCATTGATGCGATGAAGCAAATACATATTTTTTATAGTTGCTTTATTCAACATCTTGTAATCCACACATAATAAAAGTGTTCTATCATTTCTAAAAAAAATCACAGGATCTCCCCATGGTGATACACTTGGACATATTAAGTTCCTTTGGATAATAGCTCATGAATTTATGCTTTCAATTCTACCAATGTTGTTACAATCATTCTATAGGGTGCCTTATAAATTGGTTCAAACCTAGGCACTAATTCAATTAAGAAATCAAAGTCATTTTTAGGTGGAAGCCTACACAACACCTCAATGAATACCATCTTAAAAATCTTGCAAGAAAAGATATTTCTCTAGAGCTGCCTCCTCTCTCTCATCAAACTTATCTATGTTCACTGCATAAAGAATGCAACATTTCTTATGATTTTTTATTAACTACATTTTAAATAGCTATCTAAGACTTAGTTCTCTCTTGTTTCCTTAAATGAAAACCAAATGTTCAAAACCATCTAGACATTCAATTGTTTTAGCAAAACAGTAAACCTTAGCCTAATGTTGGCTTAACTAGTTCACTCTTAAGATGATACCATATGAGCCTAAAGGAGCTACATATAGATTGAATTTTATGGTAAATTATAGGAATATTAGTTCTATTTTTAACAAAAATTTATCTACCCTATGCTATACTCGGTTACCATATTGCACGGTCCAAGACTTCTCCATAAACCTAGTTTTCTTAGTAATTTTAGATGATAAATCAAGGGAAATAAAACATTTAGTAGAGAAAGTATCAATTAAAAAATGTAATTGATAAATTAAATAACATACCCAAGGTCTCATATGGCATGGTTTGATGCTCAATTTAATGGTTATCAACCACCACTTGAATCCTCTATTGAAAGTCTCGCGTTGGTCAGGAAGTGATTTTTTATCTGGGTAGTTGCTCTAACCCATATGCGGGAAATTTTTCGTGTAGTGGTCACCACCACATTTTAATCACCCTCCATGTGGTATTTTTTTTCCATGCTGACTTATGACCATTATTTCCTTACACATTGTTGTTTTTCTTCGGAGCATTGTTCTTCCTTTTGAACATGTAATTGTTATTTGCTTGCTCGTACCTGATTTTCCTTTAGAACATCCTCCCTTTTTGATTCTCATTCTTCTACCAATTTTTTACAATAGGGAGTGTTTGATGAAGGAGTTTGGATTCTCTTTCCTAAGGCTAGCCATGGTTCGAGAGTACTGTTTCTTGATTGTTTTTTCAAACTCTTGATCCATGGTCTCTGGTCCATGCACATCTACTTCACCAACAATGAATAGTTTGAATCCCATGATAAGTTTCTTGATGCAGAACCTCTTATCCTCTAGTATTGTGTAATATACTTACAAAAGCGGGTAAAATTATCCCAATATTCAATTACTAAAAGACTTCCTTGATTAAGATTTTGAAATTCTGACATTTTCTGGTCAGTAGAATTATGACAACCATCAGTGCTGGAAAAAGGTCAAAAATTGATCCCAAGTGACAGTAGAAGCTACCAAACCAATTTTTGTCTTTTTGTTGTCCCACCATGCCAAAAATTCTCCCAAAAGATGGTTGGCTTTTCGTACCACTTTCGTTCCTTAGAAAAATCACATCTCATTTCAAAGTACTCCATTTCGCTTAGCCATGATTTAGCTTCATCACCAAGTATGTAAAATGGTAAGAGAAAATTTGCATAAGGAAAATCAGTGTAATCTTCAATTTATTGATCTTCATACATAACACTACACACTTATATAGAAAATAGTTTCCTAAGAAATAGGAAATGTCAACAAACAATTTTGCCCAATTCTACCAAATTTGTACAAGTTGTTCTAACAACTCAACAAATATTTAACTGAAAAAACTATTACGTACTTAAATTATTCAAGATAATTTAATCACTACATTTATTTATTATCCCATACATGAAACATGAATATTTATTAAAATTCCCCCCTTAGTGCGAATATGGTAGAAAAACAATTGCACTTCTTCTGCAGCTTGACGCCACTGCATGCTCATGATCTTGGCACATCGATGCTTTTGCAAAGGATGACCAACAACCTTGGTATGAACCCCTGTTCACCCGATATGAACACTTGTTCATCAAATATGGACCTCTGTTTCATGTATGAATCCATTTTCATCCTCTTTAAGTATAATGATGCCCATTTTACCTTGTACTTTCATCTTTCCACTATATTTTTCACATCATGGAAGTACATAGGATTAATTTTTCATCTCATTGACTTCAACACAATGGAACTAGAATATTGGTTCATATTCCCCTCCACAATGTGAGATTTCCATTTATTCAACAATCCACATAAAATAATAACATTGAAAAGGGACATTGAAATGAAGCACACTATACACAACAAAAGCAAATTGCACACAAGAAATCAAATACTGAACTAAAAAACATGCCACAACCTCATTCTGTGGCCCTGTCACTTTTGGCTAAAGAGAGGTCATTGTTCTACCTCCTTCCTTCTGTGCATCCATCCTTCAGTTAGATGTTGCTTAGTATAGAAAATCTTCTGAATTATAACCATTTTCCAATGGTTCTTCTGTATCACTTTCTTCTTCATCACCATCAACATCCATGGCGTTTTCTTGTAATTTTCCATCAAGTAAATCTAGTGTTCTTTTCTTGTTGTTTATAACTAAGTGACTAGATTTTTTACAATAGTAACAAGTGGTTTATTTGTTTGTATTTTTAGAGTTGATCTTGCTTAAATGAAGATTTGAATCTCCCTTTATCATATGATTTGTTTTTACCATACATTTCTCTTTCCTCTGGATCAATCTTCTTGGTTCTATTTGCTTCTTCTATCAGAGAAGAAATCAAATCTTTTAAACTAGGATTTATTTTACTCAATGTAAAGACTATGTTAGAATAGTTGAGAGGCATGCTATTAAGTAATACAACTTTTGCATCATCATTAGGCATATTAACTTTTATTCCATCTAATTTATTCGAATTAGAATAAAACTTACTGATGTGTTCAACCATACTATCACCTTCTTACATCTTGATCCTGAACAACTTCTGTTTGAGTGTCATTGTTGTGCGCTCTCTGCTTGTGACCCAAACAATTTTCTCAATGTCATCTAGATGAAATGTGATATCTTTGTTAGATTTATGTGATGCAGGTAGGCATCAGATAATCCCAAGCCAATAATTGTTGTTTTTTTTAATCCTTGTTTTCCCATTTGTAGGCTTCACCTTCATCATTTGGTTTCTTGACTTTTCCATTCACAGTATCCCACAAATCTTTGTTAATAAAAAATTGGGTTGCCCCTTGCCATGTTATTTGCCTTCAAAATTTTCAGTACGGTTCATCTTGTCCATTTTGATATCATGACTACACAAATCTTGACGACTTTTTGACAAGGACTCTTAACGCTAAAATGATGATGTATGATGACATTTTGACTATAATTTTGACATACTAAATGATAATGACTATAGTGAGAGACTTGAATTGAAATACAAACATGACAATATATTTTAACACCTAATGAAAAAAAAATCTAATTGAATAATGGATTTAATAAAGGCGTCTTTTTACAAACAATTAATTTTCCGACAAGACGATAATGAATCTATCTTTGACAACTTAAATTGGACACCACGATTTTTACAACTAAAAAATGGCTCATTACTATATATATTTTAATTTTTCAACCTTTTGACACTGTTGATGACTCAAAACAAAAAAACTCTTATTTTAATTTTCAACACTAACTTGACAATTTGGATTACAACACAAAATGACTTTGAATTTAAACACTAAAACACAATTCCATAATGTAGACCTTTAATCTATTCACAATATACAGAAACAAAACTATGAATAGACAATTAAATAAAAAGTTTGCATGAGAGAATCAACTCTGTAACCAAAGTAGAATAATAGACTGCATTGAACAATTAACTGTCTTTTTCTAGATATTAGACACTCATTAACAAATTTGTAATGTAGATAGTGCCACATACCAAATAATAAATTTGGTAGAGCTGAGACTATGGTAATCTGATCACCAAATCTCAACTATGCCTGTCGAAGCAATCAAGCAGTCAAAATGATTCTATTTATACCTACGCAAACTATGTATGCGGCCTGCTCTGCAACTTTTAAATTGTGCCGACCATATATGCAAACGTCTACATAATCAAACGTCTGACTAAGGGCGCATAATAAATATGTAGAATCCACCACCATGCTTCCACCAATAAGAGTTTCTACAGTTTCTACAAATCATGAATACTAACGGCCACAAGTTAGTCAAATCTCATAACCACAGACCAGACTAATAGAATGATCATGACTTTGTCCTGCTCTGATACCAAATAAAATGGTATGAGCAAATTTGTATAAGGAAATTCGGTGTAATCTTTAATATATTGATTGTCATATGGGGCATTACACACTTATATAGAAAAATAGTTTCCTAAGAAACAAGAAACATCAACAAACAATTCTACCAAATTTGTACAAGCGGTTCTAACAACTCAACAAATATTCAACTGACCAAACTATTACATAATTAGATTCTTCAAGATAATAAAATCACTACATTAATTTATTATCTCATACTTGAAGTACTAATATTTCCTAATAATATGATGCTATCAAAGTGGAAAATCTTCTTGAGATACGTAGCCAACTCATTGGCCAAATATGATTTTTTTTTCCACAGTACCATTTTGCTTCTCTTCCTCATGGTCATAATCTTCTTGATCTTCTTTCTCCTATTCTTGGTCTTGGTCTTGTTCCTCCTCATTATCAAATTCAGGAACTCCACATGATACCTCCTATTCTAGAGTGGTCATGCACAATGACATGTTTCATTGAGAACAACAAGAATATGATCAAGCATGATCGGTAATAAATTTAGGTTTTTCAAGGTTAAAATCCCCAACGTTTACATGAGTGCAAGCCATTATGTTTGTTTAAAAGTTAGCACTTGCATTAGCAATCGTGAGACCAAATAGGCTCTAGTGTAGAACCAAGACACTGATATCAAAACGTAACGCCCCCATCACTAGATGTAGAAAAACTCACAATTTTTTATATATACTATTAATTCATTCTTATAATTAAACCACATAGTGTATAAAAAAATTCGTTACAATAGAGAATAATAAATTACAAGTCTCATGAAGATGCAATTTTTTATTTAACAAATCTTCAATGCTTTAATTCTCATAAACATTACAGAGGGGCATCAAATTGCTATTTTACATAAATATTAAAATCAGAAGCTTCTAATGATAATAAGTTTTAGTTATTTTTTGTCTCAATTTAAGATTATATGTTTCAATTTTTAAGAAATAATAAAATAGGACAACAAGCTTGATCCATGGCATAATATAATGTCAAAATCATTTAACTAATTAACTCTATAGTCTCCTTATTAGTTGTGTAGATCAATGTAGCTAAGGGAGGATATCATCAAGGCATTTTATCCTCCAACCACAAACTTCAGACGATCTCCCTTCACCTCCCGAACTAGGTGGTGACCCTACTCTTTGACTAAGGTATTAGATAAGGTCATTCATCCTTGAACAAATCAGAATAGAGAACCATGTGTATATAGAATAAATGCTACTTTTACCATACACAAATCAACCAAATGAACAAGGTACTACAATATCAATTTTTTTCCCGAAAGACATGCAACTCTAGGAAAATATGGACTGACAATAATAACATCAATCACACTACTTTGGCCACAACATTATGAACTATGTTGGTAGTTTGGTATCTCAGGGTTTGCACAAAACAAGATATATGTCTCCATTTATACAAAAATTTCTCACAACTTGACTACACATCAACAAGTACTAAGGAGGAAAGCGCAACCACAATATGGGTAGAAACCACTACTTTGGGCCAATCTCGTCTCCAAGGATTCAAAATAAAATAACACAAAAACCTATACAAGGGAGTGCAAGTGGGCATATGTTCAATCATAATCACCAACATGCATTCCTATGTACAACCAATACATTTTATCTCTACTTCGATATAAAAAATATCACCCAAAAATGAGCACTCAGGAGATTGACTAACTCAAATTTAAATTTATCAATTACCATAATACATTCATATGCATACCAATATTATTCAAGATTTAATTTTTAGTCCTCTAGGGTCTGATTTGGAAATAGTTTCCAACATTTAAACAAAGAGGTATTCATAACAACCCAAGAATTCAATCATGCTTCATTGAATTTTTCTCATTTTTATGGTATAAAAGAATTGTATGCAAATTCTATGCTAAGTAGATTCAGTACTATCATACTCGATCAAATATAGTCAAGTTGAGGACGATGGATGAAATGTGCAAGTTTAAAGGGTGCAAAAATCAAATTTGACCAAGAGTAAAAAATCTAAGTGTAAGTTAAACTTTCATATTTTGGAGCATGTTTGCAATTCACTTCCATACTTCTGATCATACCGATTTGGTCTATTTACTTTCCTCGATAAAGTGTCAGACTTTTGAAACACATTTGTAACTTAATTGCAAATTACATGTAGATTTATGGATTTTGAAACCCCACCCAAGTCTTAATCAGACTTTTCATGTGCGCAAGCATAGAAAAAGTCTTCCAAGTGTAATTCGGGATTGGCTCGTGCATGAGCAAAAAAAAAAAATCACCGAAGTTCAAATCAAACTTTCAGACTGCACACGCAAAGAAAAAGTATGTCAAGTCTAAATAAGACTTTTGGACTGTGCAAGAAAAGAAAAAGTTTGCCAAATTTTAAATTGTACTTTTGGACTACACAAACAAGGAATAATTCCTCCAACGTTCAATTAGATTTTTTAGTTGTAAAAGAAAAGAAAATGTCCGACTAAGTCTAGATAAGATATTCTAGCTACAAAAGGAAGGGAAAAATCCCCCAAATTGTAAATAACAATTTCAAAGTGCAAAACTATGGGAAAAGTCCAAAATAATGTAAAATAAATTATTGAAGTGCAAAAAGTTCCATGAGTGCAAATCAAACTTTCAAAGTGCAAAAGCATTGGAAAATTGTGCAATAATGTAAATCCGACTTCCAAAGTGCAAAAGCATGAGACAATTATGGGATAATGTAAATAGGACTTTCAGAGTACAAGAGCATGAGAAAATTCCGCTGAAGTGTAAATTAGAATTTTTAGCCGTAGGAGCAAGGAAGAACCCTACCAAAGTTTGGAATGGATTTTTCACAAGAAAAATTAAGCCAAAATCCTATTAAATTCTTGATCGGGCTTTCTAAGTGTGTATGCAAGTAATTTATCGGAAAGAGTTTGGGGTGGGTTTTCTTGGTGCGAATACATTTCAATTATCAGCCAAGGTTTAGAAAGAGGAAAATGAAAAACTAGTTTAGAAATTCATTTTCATGTGATAGTTGGAATCTCTTCAATAAAATGATGTGAAGGAAAACAAGAAATAACTAACTCTAAAAGATACAAAACACATGAACATTTATAAATTTGCATATGTAGTATTGAATGTGTAATTCAATCCCAAATGAGAGACATAACATTAGCATGATATAATACAATTACTGTAGACAAAACGATCATACAAAGTGACAAATTTTAGTGTTAAGAACTATCACCTTTTTCTTTTTCCTTTTATCCACCTCCCCTAAATTATTGTCCCAAACATGCACAAGTTTCCTAAAAATAGTTCAATGGCATAACACCACAATGTTATGAAATAGGGATCAGAGAAACATCCCATCAATATATAAGTGTAGTGATGTACTTTGCAGACTATATATATAATTTTATGTAGTCAACAACATGGTCTAGATATCCCAATGGTAGTTTTTTTAAGAAACTAGAAATAAAACTTGATCCTTCTTTATTATTGCAGGTCTAACACAGGTGTACCTTAGTACAGTTCCAACTTATGTTTACACATTGCTTCATATAGCATTACCAATAATCTCTAGAATAACATTTTCCTCTTTTGAAATGATGGAATAAATTAGCATCTCACATAAAATTTGCCTTCCAATAATCTTAGAGATAAAATTGGTTGTAGTGTGGCAATCAACGTGCATACTCTCGAAGGATTTTGACAATTCCAATAGTTGCCATGGGGGGCACATTTAACAATCCAAATGTAAATTCACACTTCTCGCCTTGGTGGTAGAGGAATAATTATTTTTCTTTCTTATCTGCATCACTCGTTACATGTTTTCAATCTAGAAAATATCATGTTGCCTTCATGCCACCTATATCTTGCTCGTCACTTTCCAAAAGATGGTAGGTACAAAAAAATAAAGCACAAATGAAAGTAAAGAAGAATCTAACAACATTGTAGTGAGGATTTCTCCAAAAAAAATTAATACTATTTCTATAGAAAAATTATTGTATGGATAGAAAATGGCTGTGAAAATTGTGACTCAACATCCAACTCTTGAGATCCGGAAGTAGGTATGCTAATTTATTGTGTCAAAGCTTGTTTTTTTCTTACACAAATAATTTGCATGAATCACATGTAATAGTATTGTGTTTTTTTGCCACACATACCCTATTTAGCTAAGTTTAATTGAAAACATTAAGGCTAGTATAAAAAATTGAGATTTTCTTTACCTATACAAGGATGAACTTTGATATATTTTTGTAAAATCTATTTTTATGCCCACAGAAATTGCTTCAAACATCCACATGGTAGGGTTGAATTCTGATGTAATTGTGAAATCTCGTTTAGTTGATTATAAATAGTCAATTGAAGTTTGAAAGTAGAGACCAAGGGATCCCAATATACCATCTGCCCTCCACAATTTATCAACACAAGATGTGTACTTGCATGATTCACATTAATTAATAAATACGAGCACTTATTATTTTAAATTCTACAATATATAATTAATTAAATTATAGATTAGTACAAAAAATTACTTCATCAAATGTTTGAAAAATATCGATGCTAAGTTTAGAAATTGTGCAAATAACAGTTCTTTATGTATCCACACCATTTTTCAGATAGTTCAACTAACAATATCAACATCTAAACTTGATGTTGGCTCGTCCATACAAATTATTAAAGGATTTACTATTGATCTTCAACGGAAGAGCCTATCTCTCGCGTACGTTCACACAATAGGCAAAAACTATTTTCCGTCGTGTCGGCATTAGTTTTGACATAATAGGTAACAACACATAATAACGTATTACGTTGTTACCTATATAGGTAACACCGTAATGTGTTGTTACCTATTCTGTCAAATTATTGTTTGCAGTTTTTAAAAAAGGACAAGCGTCGTATTGTTTCATACATGAGAATGCGACAAGATGGTGGGGCACAAGAAATGGGGCGCAAGGGTCGCGGGTTCGAGGTTGGTTGGGTGCAAAGATTGATCGGGGTTGTCAATATTTTGCGCAAGATAGGCGTAGCGATCTTCAACCACTATTATTAGTCTCTTACATTGTCATGTGTAAGCACCATTCACTTAAGGCTAACCCAATTATTGACCCTCTTAATTTTTTTTATTGATAAAGCGAGTTGAAGGGGCTCGTTCCCTATTCAATATGATGAGGCCAAATCCTCAGGAAAACAAAGGGCTACAAAAGCCAAACAATAGTTGCATCCCAGCTTAACAAAAGATAAAATTAACCTAAAATTACTTCCCACCCTGGGATGGAAAATAATCATCAATGTTGCCCATGCGTCCTTTTTTATATTTCCGCTTATTTACCTCTTGCCATTTTCCTAGATCGGACGAAATAACCAATGCAAGGTCATTGGGATTCACTAAAGCCATTAAATTATCTGTCACATAATCTTGATCTGATTCTAAATTTTCTGAAGTATGTCCCCTTTTTATGCCACCTACAACCAAGTGGTTTTCTTGAAATCCCATCTTTGTATCCTTCTTCTCTTTAATCATTTTACCATTGGAGGTAGGATTATTCAGATTATCTTTAAAATTTGATGCCGAAACCAAATCCGGGTTTGCAGAACCCCATCCGCTCGAAGATGTCGATCCATTTTTTTTTCAGATTTATGATTCTTATCGAAGGGACAAGAGGCTTGCAAATGCCCCGTTTTTTGACACAATCTACATTAAAATGCGGTATTCTCATAGTCTAAGACCTAGGTATGCTGAAAATTACAAAATTTAAGGTTGATTCGATCAGGTATTCCTTTGCTTAAATCAATTTCAACGCAAATTTGGGCAAACAAACACATACCCAAATGTGTTCTATCCAAGTCCTCTTTTATAAATTTTCCCAAAATGTTTCCAATACCTTCCAGGGCATACCACAAATGTAAGGGGAGGTTAGGAAGCCTGAACCAAACCAGTGTTTTGGCCACCAAATAAGTATTTGGATCAAAATCTGGGAACCATTGGGGTGATAAATAAACCCGCATGTCCCCAGAACCAAGGACCATCTGTCAAACAACGCTAGTAATCTTCTGATTCCCTAAAATGGACAACGAAAAAACCCTTGGAACAGAGAGAGATTTCACATTCATTGGTCCAATTTTTGAAAACCCATTGATACAGAGTTGTGGAGGAAGGCCAAAAACCATTAAACCTAGCAACCACCGCATCCCATGATAAGTTCTTGAAATATTCTTCAACTTCTGGATTTTCTATGGTGAGCGAAGGAATTTCCTCGGCCAAATTAATCAGGGAGGCTTGGTTATTTGATGTATGGATTCCCGAGGAACGACCGCCCCTATTTTCCAGTGCATCTTTGAAGGAAGTAGCCTTCTGGGAATGCACCGAGCCACAATTGCCTAAATCTCCACCCCCTGATTCCCATCGCCGTTCCTGCCTTGTCCACCTGCCCCATCCAAATACACATTCGTTTTTGGAGCCCTAGGGTTAGGGCACATATCTGCTTCCAACTTATCTCGGTCGTCCCAGTCCAACACACCACCACCAACCCATGACCCTCCAATACTCGGCCGATTCCATTCACTGCGCCTTTCTTCACCTGTAGATCTTCCCGGTTCCTATAATCGACCCCCTCCATAGTCGCAACATTCACATTTTTTTTCTCCATCGCACCTCATGTCAGTCCGTAAGAAGTTTATTCCAAAAAAATCCTAACCCTCTCAAATTATTTAACTCAACATCATCCATAACTTCATCACTAAATCAAAGGAAAATTGTCATTGATATTTTTTTTTCCTTGGACAATTTTCAAACATTGTGGCTTTTACTCAACATCATCCATAACTTCATCATTAAATCAAGCCAACGTTGTCATTGATATTATTTTTCCCCTCGACAATTTTCAAACATTGTGGATTTTACTCAACGTCATCCATGACTTCAGTGATGTGACGCAATTATATGAATTCACTTGGTAGTTAGCTGTCTTTGTCTTGTAGTATTCAACTCTTATCATAATTGACTGACAAAACCACCTGACGACACGGAACCACAAAAAAAACATTATAATCCTACCTACCACAATTTTTTTTTATAATCCTACCTGCTCAAATTCAAGTGCAGAGAAATGCATAATCACGTCCACACGTTTATAATCATTGAAATGACAACGTGGGGACATATACATATTAAACATATGAATAAGAAGAATTTAAATACTGAGAAAACGAAAATCACATGTCCACACTTTCGTTGTGGCCTTATAATCATTGAAATAACAACCGAGGGGGGCATGATGCATATACTGTATACACACTAAAGGCATGATGCATATACACATTAAATATATGCATAAGAAGAATAAATATTATTTTGCTGGTTCTTGTCAAGAATGATAAGGGGAGAAGCAATCAATGCTGGTGGGAATCTGTATAATGAAAATGTGTTTTGGGAAAAAGCTGCCACAAAGTTTTGATATACTTTTGAACAAAGACTTTTATAATGAGAGATGTCTCCCGTGTAATTAAA
Organism: Taxus chinensis; assembly: GCA_019776745.2. Taxonomy (NCBI): domain Eukaryota; kingdom Viridiplantae; phylum Streptophyta; class Pinopsida; order Cupressales; family Taxaceae; genus Taxus; species Taxus chinensis. Next base: position 72,724,629 of record CM034154.1, on the reverse strand, counting down.
AATTGTTAAAATACATTATAGGTTGTTTTGTATATTTTTTATTAATAACACTATTCTGCATAATTTTGAAAGATAAAAAATAATCATTAATAAATATTTGTTTGACAGATATAAGTCGATTTTAAATTGAAAGGCATCTCATTATAGGCATATATAGGGGAGAGGATAGGGGAGAGGACCCTATGATTGTGCAGGTACCAATAATTGTACATTGATTTTCACTATTGGTTGTTGAAAAAATGACTAATAGTTGTTCACTATTTGATTAATGACACTTTTTAAGAGCCAATGACAATGTGACACATAGGGCGCTCAGTCATTGGTACCTCTTTCAAATGCTTTATATTATTTATTTTCATTTTAAATCAATTCAAAAACTACTTTTCCCTATTAACACGCGAAATGAAAATGCTGATGTGGCATGATGATACGCTATACGATGATATAATTTTTTTATGTTGACGAGACCCCTACATATATCTACGTGCCCCTAAAGTTAGGGTGCACGGTTATGGGGTCCTCTCCCCTATAACATAATAATTTTTGAGTTTGGAAGTTTATGTGGCAATTAATAATGATATTTATTTTTTAAATGAGAAGTGCATTTAATTGGGCACTAGATTATATAGATTGTAGGCATCTTTGTTAATACTTTGGAGGGAGCATATACCAGATTTACAACTAGAGTAAGCGTATAACTAAACTAGTGATCACCTTCAGCTTAAGCAACTACGAGTAAGGGGTATCCACACCGTCAAAGTCACCCAGGTCACGATCGTAGCCTCAACCGTTTCAACTCCCCTGTATCGGGTATCTCCAGACCTTGCACTCAACAAGACTTAATCCCTATAAAAATAATATTCATTTTTAAACGTGCCTACAAAAAAATTAATTCCAAAATTTCAAATTCAATACAAAACCCATCATCACAAAAATGAAGCATATATACAAAAAATCATAAAAACACCCCCCCGCCCCAAAAAGGATCTATTGCCTTCTCATCCCATGCTTTCTTCCACTTTAATTTCAACTTGGTTAATTGATTTGTAGCCATTCCATTCGGTACATATTACTTTCATTTTTGGCAACAATGAAAAGTATTGTTAATCTACTAACATTGCATATTTGGTGTCCTTCTTGAATATGGCATGGTTTGTAATAATAAACACCAGTTTAGATCTTTTTGGTAAATGACTATTTGGAGACAAATGCCCATCTAGGGTTTAAATGTCGCTGTTGTGGGCCTGTTGCTCCCCCCAAAAAAGATGACAAGTCATCCGGAGTTCATTTGTTTTCTTAGCAAACAATCAACTATATTCATTTATTGCTATAAATGATCTAATTTATTGAACTATATTCATTTTACTGCTATAAATATAGAGGTTGACTTCCATTTCTTTAGAACAATGCTTGGGCATTGAAGGTATAGATTGAGAGAAGAGATGGAGAAGAGTAGCAGGATTCTAATAGTAGGGGCTACAGGATACATAGGCAGAAGATTTGTGAAAGCCAGCATATCTCTGGGCCATCCTACTTTCATTTTGTATAGGCCAGAAGTGGTCTGTGATGTTGAAAAAGTGCAGATGATGTTGTCCTTCAAAAAGGATGGTGCAAAACTTGTGGAGGTAAATTTAGTATGAAATTGGGCACCTTAGTTTTTCTAAATATATTTTCTGGTTTGCCAGATTATTGTATTTTAAACTACTTTTTCTCACACTCTGTGCAACTGTATGTATGGGGTACTGCAGGCCTCATTTGATGACCATGGAAGCCTGGTAAGTGCTGTGAAGCAGGTTGATGTTGTGATAAGCGCAGTGGCAGGAAACCACATGCGCCACCAAATTCTTCAACAGCTCAAATTGGTAGAGGCCATTAAAGAAGCTGGAAATATTAAGGTTAGCGTTTTCATTGAATTTGTTTTTAACAGAATTTTTATAGGTGACACTGAATTTCTGAAATTACAGTAGGTCTTTCAATATTTATATGAAATTGTTTTTAACGTAACTTGCTGGTGTGTTGGCATTGACTGTCCATTGTTTAACATAAAGTGTGTCTGTAAAAGAGATGAGCGTAACTTGCTGGTCTGTTGGCATTGACTGTCCATTGTTTAACATAAAATACGTCTGAGATGAGCATAACTTGCTAGTGTGTTAGCATTGACTGTCCATAATCTAACATAAAATGTCTCTGTGAAAGAGACGAGCGTAACTTGCCGGTGTGTCCACATTGACTGTCCATTGTTTAGTACCGAAAACATATGCAAAATGCATAACAGCGCTTCAGTTATGCACCCACCGTGGAATACTATGCTGACATATTGGCAAGTTAGGGTTTTCTCTGTAAAAATGTTTATAAGGAGAAAGCTTAAAGTTTATCACAGTGTGGTTTCGAATTAAGTAAATGGAAAATTATAAGTCTTTCTTTTCTTTTTCTTCTTCTTTGTTGTTGTATGTGTGACCTGGGTGTGAGTGGGGTTGAGGTTGTTTAGTTGAGAATTCACTTGATTGTTATTTGTTATAAAGTTTTATTACCTGTGGAGAAGTTAGTCTTAAGTTATTTTGGAAAGGATTAAATTTTAATCTTGGTTAGACTTGATTAATTGTGGGATGAGTGTGTTTGGTATCAATATGTCAATTTTATTTTGTTGGGTATTTGAAGTTCGTTGTGATCATTTTGAAATTATATAGGAAAATAGAGGCACATTATCAAATAAAATAAAAAATTGTGAAAGTCTTATCAAACACCTCAATTTAATATTTTTAATGCGAACTTACATTTTCAAATCAATGGACCAAATTCAACCCATAAGCATTCCATAGCCAAATCTTTTTATATATAAAATAAAATAATATTTTATTAAAATTCGTGCAAGGACAGCAGAACAATATGAGACTAACCTGCTGGTTGGTCATAGGTTCGAGCCACAAGCTGCCTCGAACCAATACATCTGGTCGCAACCCAAAGAAAAATAAAGAAAAAAAACAAAAATAAAAAGGATTGCAAGTTTGCAATACCTGTGATATTCGTAGTCCATAATGGAGAACAGTTGCCCTGTGATTGGCTGGCTGTGTTACCAGCACTGCACCACTCAACAAATGAATAAGAAAAAGAAGCGGTGTTCGATATGAATGGTAGTCTCCACTTAGGAGACGAAGACAAACAAGGCTCATTTGTCTACCAAGATCCTATCTACTTGGTATGTTTCTTCTTGCATAAATTTTGAGGTAAGTTGAAATATGTATAGTCAGTTTTCATATTTAGTATTTGTGTATGGAATGCAGCAATTCGTTAGGTTTATGTTTGAAAACGGTAGATTTTGGGTTTAAATCTTTTGTAATTGTGGTATAGAATGTACCAGCAAGTTACGCTCATTCTTTCAAATAAAGTTAACGGAAGTTATGCACTTAGGTACATTAAGTTTATTGACTAGCTTATATATTACGTACATAACATTAAATTAATAGAAGAGCATATATATTAGGTGTATTAGGTTAGTTAAAGATTTCTTATATTTAATTAGGTTGTGGGATCAAATCTTTTGTACTCGAGTGTACAAAACTTTCTAGCAAATTACACTCATTTCTCTATAACGGAAGATCACATATATTAGTGGTACAGAATGTATTGGTGACTTACACTTATTCCTCTGTAACAAAAGAGCACATATAATTGCGGTATGTACTAGTAAGTTGCGCTCATTCCTCCGTAATGGAAGAGCATATATATTAGGTACATTAAGTTAATAGAAGAACATATATATTAGATGCATTAGGTTAGTCGTTAAAGATTTATTATATTTAATCAAATTTCGGGTTCAAATCTTTTTACACTCAGAGGTGTAGAAAACACTAGTGAATTACGCTCATTCCTTTATAATGAAAGAGAATATATATTAGTTAAAAATTTCTTATATTTAATCTTTTATACTTAATGATACTAAACGTACTACAAAAGAGTATATAATTAAATATATTAGATTAGTTGTTAAAGATTTCTTAAATTTAATATTTTTTAGTGTTAATTTATATCTGACCACTCAGTACAAATATTTTACCTATAAAATTTTATTGAAAATATCTATATTTCCATTTTTATATTATATTTAATATTTTTAATGTCAATTTATGTTGATCCGCAAATACTTCATACAAATATTTTAAATTCTACAACGTATCAACTGTTTACGTGAAAGTTTTAATAAAGATTAAACTCACCTATTACTAAGCATAATGCACTTTTAAAATGTTGTTGAAAATATCGATACTTTAAATAGAATCCAAAATCCCATTCCAAATGTGATTAGGATGAATATTTGTTTGTGTCTCATTTAAGATTTAAGAAGGACAAGGTTAAACATCAAAGTTTGAAGAGATCAATCTCTGCCAAATTGATTGTTTTTTTACAAATAATTGGAGGTCTCTAATTAAATTGTATAGTTTGTATAGTGTAAAGGTAAAGGTGTAAACTTATTTGATATTAATAAATGTATTAAATTAGTCATGTTGATATAGGGGTTGTTTAAGATTTGAGGAGGAGAAGATATCAAAGTTTGGAGAGAACAATCTGTTGATGGTTTCCTTTAAATAATTAGAGGGCTCTACTTACATTATATAGTTTGTATAGTTATATCACATTAATAAATACATTAAATTAATTATGTTGAAATAGTGGGGTTGTTATATTTAAATATAAATAATTTATGATGAATTTAATTTTGATGTCGATTGATAGTTTCAATTTTAAATTCAATATTTGTGTAATTGTAATATACGTACATGGGATTCACAAACCAAATTAATACCTAACACGTGAGTTTATATTGGATCTTTAAATATTAGTCAAAAGTGGACCCAATATATTGCCCCATATTAAGTTGTTAAATCATAAAATTTTTAAAAACATATCAGAAATAGGGTATGTGAAGTAGAAGGGAGGACACCTAGATGTATGAACATTTATAATAAGCTCTAAATAATAAGAAATATTTCAATCAAATTAAATGTACACATTAAATTTCTACAATTTACTATGTTTTCCATGAGATTGATAAGTAAATTGGAGTTGTGTTCTAGGTTTGTATCTCTCAACGAATAATGCCAAACTATAGAAAGTATGTTCTTGAGACACATGACCCTTCACATTACCAAGAAAGTTTGATTAGGGCGACAAATGCAAATAGAAAAAAAATGTATAGAGACATCAACTTAGACATATTGATGTTTTTTTTTTAATTTTTGGAGTCCAATATGAATTTCATCAAGATTTTAATAAGAAATATAATTAAATGGGAATAAATCGGGGTATAAAAAATGTCATAAAGAAAATGAGTAAATTGAATATATTGAAAAAAAATGTATTTCAAAATTGAAAAGTTGTATCGGGAGGGGTGGTTAGCTATAAAACATTAAGAGGTGGATTTGGAAATAGGGATATTATTTAGTATCTTACAAACACACATGATATGCCATAAGTTTACATAGTGAATCCCCCACGACCATACAATGGAGTTCATATCCTTTTTTCCAAGCATGACACATAGGTGTAGCTAGATTGATACCATTTGCCATAACTCAATAAGAAAATTTTAGAGAAGCTTGTATAATTGTTAATCAATATGATATAGTAAAAATCCAAGATATGAGCCTTCATATCCTTACACAATCACATGCGCGCACGCGCACACGCACACGCACACAACACACACACACACGCAAACACACACACACGCACACACGCTAACACACACACCGCTCACGCTCATGCACGCATGCGCACACACACACACACACACTAGTTACACCACATTGCAATCAAACGAAACTTAGATTTAATCAATAAACATACATATCAACGAATTACATAAAAGAGGTTGTCTAGATCATAAGAAATTATAGAGAAATTAAAATACATGGAAGACTACATTTATAGACATAAATATGTTGAAATACACAAATCTAAATTTTGCTAGCTATGGTGGTCTACGCAAAGAAGTTTATAAGGAAATGAGAATGACTCCTGGAAAGATTAGAGTGCAAAACCATGGTGATTAATTTGTAAGTGGGGTACAAAAATGGTTGTCGTCCTATGAAAATAATGTTTTTTGGTTGATGTTAATTTGTATTCAATTTATAATATGATCTTTGTGCCCTAATATGCAAAAGTATATTACAATTTATCTGGGATTTTTGTGATCACATGGAAATCGATCTCCTTCTCTAAAACCCTAATATACACTCAATTCCTTACAAAAATTATACAAATAGCGGATGTTAGTACGTGCGTATGTTGTTCTTGTATTATTATCACATCCCTTGTAATTTGATAAAATCAAAAGCAACATTTCATGCAAGTAAACTATTTGTGGTATGACATATGCAAGTGCCCAAACTCTTGTCTTTCAAATGTGTGCAACAACTAGCAACAATCCTAAATGTTTGTGATCAAGTTTTGACATAGGGATACTTCAAAAATAGAATAATTTTTTCTCTTACAAATGTAAGAAATCAAAGGTAAATAAATATAATACAAATTTAATAAATCAAAAGTAAATAAATACATTAAATTATAATAATGTACAAAGAATTATTTATAACAAAACAAATTGAACCATATGTAAGCGAACCTAAAATAGTAAATTTAATATATTCATTATAAAGTGTAGCAAGAAAGAAGACCCTATTTAAATGATCTTAAGTTTCAAACTTTTACAAATTAAAGTGTATATTTAATTTATCATGTGGTTAAAATAACAAATCTTAAATTTGAATGGGCCCTAGTTTTCCTTTCCCCATATGAGACTCCTCCACTCCACTCCACTCCGTGATATAATTGGAGGATGCCTATCAGCATCAATAATTATTTTATAGATTTTTACTGTCCTATTTAAATCATAATGAAACCTTTTTACAAATGTTTGTCATCATGAAAATCACCACAATCTAATCCTTACAATTATATTTAATATATCAAAAATAAGATTGGTTGGAAAGAGAGGGAAATATGGTATTGATGTTACTCGAATCAAATGTTTAATATTTTAAAACAAATCCAGAATCCAGATCATATAATAAATTGCTATGAATACTATTTACAAACTTATGTTGCATAATCCCTTGGTTTTCAGAGATTTCTTCCTTCTGAATTTGGGATGGATCCAGACCTGATGGAAGAGGCAATGGAGCCTGGTAACATCGTCTTCATTGATAAAAGAAAAGTTCGACGCGCCATTGAAGCAGCAGGCATTCCTCACACTTACATCTCTGCTAATATTTTTGCCGGCTACCTAGTTGGCGGATTAGCACAACTTGGCCGGGTCATGCCTCCTTCGGACAAAGTAGTTCTATATGGGGATGGAAATGTCAAAGGTTTTTACATAATATATTTTCTATGGTTCTACATAATATGTGATGTTTAGGTTGAGCGTTTTTGAATAGTTTTATATAAGAATTATAGGCAGATTTCCTTTGATATTATTTTGGCAGCTGTTTGGGTGGATGAAGATGATATTGGAACATACACAATCAAAACAATTGATGATCCTCGCACTATAAACAAGACTGTATATATCAGACCTCCTCTGAATATTCTTTCTCAAAAGGAACTGGTGGAGAAGTGGGAACATATATCAGGAAAGAGGTTGAAGAAAATATGCATCTCTGCCGAGGATTTCCTTGCAGGCATGGAAGGTATGTCTTCACGAGAAGGTCTTATCCATCATGCATGTTTTTTATTTTAGGCAGTCACTTATTCATTATATAAGTAATAATATAATGTATTGATACTTATACATTATGTTGTCATCTATATAATAATTGATTTCGACTGTATTTTAATCTTACTACCTAAAATACCAAACATTTTTATGTCATAAAATCTTAACATGGATCAAATATATATACATAGAATAATTGAACCTGTTTTGTGTCTTTACATTCAGGTCAATCATATGGAGAGCAGATTGGAATATCACATTTCTATCAAATATTTTATAAAGGTGATCTTTACAATTTTGAGATTGGGCCCAATGGAGCAGAAGCTTCACAACTTTACCCAGAAGTGAAATACACAACTGTGGATTCCTTTATGGAACGCTACCTATGACCATCTTTCACCAATTCGAAGGTTTGGAGAAATGTTTTAGATTTAGTAATTGTACTTATTATTCATTTGTCTAATTTGGTGCTATTTTATACTATCAACCCATGATATTAAGGCAATGAAGCCGTTATGACTCGCTCAAAGTCCACTAGGGTAATAAAATAATCTGGAGTTTCAAATATGAGTATTTTCATCACCTCTCATAGATTAAATATAAATTGTTTATAAGTGTCTAATTTATTTACCATTCTGGATGTTAAAATAAATTAAAACAAAGTGCAGTTTATATTCAAAATATAAGCATAATAATTAACAAGGTAAAAATATTGATAGTCTTATTGAAGAGTGGATTTGACAAAATGTTAGAAGAGTATATTATCCACTATGGGAGAATGCTTAGTTGCTTGGCTACGTTTTGATTAAGGTATATTATATTAAAGATTTTTAGTGTTTTCTATTCATCTCGTTGACTGAGATATCCAATGTCAAGTACCCCGTTTATTTTGGTAAGAAAATATTCTAGCATGCAACAAAAATAGTGATATTGAAAATGGACTTATTCATGCATTGAGGGCTCAGTGTATGTTGTTAATGTTCCATATGAGGTTGATTGGTGACACTTGTCTTTTGTTAGAGCTCCAGTGGTTGAAGTTTCGGGTCGTTTGATATTCGCTGATCTCTTTGGATTGCCAAAAAAAACATTCAATAAAAATATGGAAATGTACTGCATATGTAAAAAGTAAGAAGTTAATGCAAATTACACAAAGTAACACTAAATAAAATGTTGAAAGAAACTTGCAAACATGCACTACATTTTGTAAAGAAAGTTGCTTGAATATTTGTTTTGGTCAACAAATACTCTCAAAAATTTAAAATAATTATATAGTGCAAATTACATATTTAAAATATGAACATAATTTTTATATAAATATATATACAAAATTATATTGATATATAAATATATATTAAAGAGTGTAAAAATAAATAAAGGTTCTCTTTGATATATTTATAAATATATTGTATTAGTTATATTACTTTTCATGATTGGAAGGATTATAATAAAAAAATTACCATCATTAAAGAATTGTTTGATATGTATAAGTGGTTGTAAAATTCAGAACTTCTTGAGTTGTATGATGGCACCCCACATAACCTTTAGTGGAAAAGAAAATAAATATTTCTGCATAACAAATAGCTTGTAAACTGACTATAAAACAATATTTACAATCTAATTTATAGAGTGAATCCTACATAAGTGGGTTCAATGCTCAATAGTGATAGTGGATATTTTTTATAAATCAAGTAGACTTAAATTTGAAAGTGTTCATCACCTCAACTTGCCAAAAAAAACTGTAAGTTTTATTTCCTTCAAACCATGCATAAAAACATGTAATTATTAAATTAAACACACAATTATAAATAAAAGCAAATGTATCCCATAACAAAGATAAAGAACATGAATAAATTGCACGTGTATGTAAACATCGAGAAAATTGTGGGGGACCATTTTTAGAACTATATGACAGTTGTGAAGACTACTATAGAAATTTAATACTCAATGCAATTAAATATGTTTATGTACTTTTTGCAAATTAATGCCACTAGTAAGTGGCTTGTCAAATTTAAAAAATAATGATCTGAACTAGGGGCACTTCGAAAAGTGGACACTAGCTATTAAGACAGTCATTGGCCTTTTTTAACACTTGCGAGAAAATTAGTTCAGAGTGTCTGTAGATTACGCCCATAAAATGGAGGGTCCTGTGGAAGCTAATGCATTTAAACAAAAAGAGTGAAAATAATATTATATGCAAAAGAAACATAAGTTATGTAAAATATTTTATGGCGAAAAAGGTATAGAATGAAAACTATTAAAAGTTGTACAAATTTGGTATCTTTCATATGTAGTACCAAATGTCAATAGCTTTTTTGGAATGCTAATACATTTTATATATCATTCGAAAAGCATTAGTTCATGTTATACACATTCATATTTATGATTCAATGAATCATTTTCAAAAGCGTTTCAACTTGTAATTAAAATTACACAAAGATTTAGTTATTTTAATGTAAATAGTAGATAAAGATAGTGTATTATGGTATGCAATTTTATTTATTTTTGGCATTATGCATATATATTCAAAAGGCATAAAAATTGTGTATGTATGTGGGTGTGTGTGTGTGGGTTTATGTGTATGTGTGCGCACTCGTGCGCGTGTGTGCATGTGTAATGGACATTTTACTTAAATGTGAAATGACCAATTTGTGTAATGGCTTTATAACATTATCTAATAAAATATTGAAAACTAAGATTGCACAAAACATTAACATGAATTTTTAATATAATTAAAATAAATTATGATATTTTAATTGACACATATATGACAAGTTTAGAACTAATGTTACTTACCAAAATTAATAGCGACATAAGTATCGAGAGGGGAAACAACTTGAGGTGGGCTATAATTAGCATAACTCCTTGTGTACATGGATTAGTTAACTAAGCTAGAGAAATGAAACTAAAACAATCTACATTAGTTCCAAAGAAAATTAACTAAACATGAAACATTATGATAAGAACTTAAAGGAAATGCTTCTTAAATTCATAAATGAAACTACTTGCTAAGCTATTTCCTACTCTCTATGATTCCTAACTTAAACTATGAACCTATGAAGAACATAAGCAATCAAATGTGGTTGGTAGTGATATCAAGAATTGAGAATGGAATCTCACCAAGAATGGTTACAAGGTCATTTTGGATCTTTCCATATTACTTAATTTTGAGTGAAAGGATGCAAGATGGAGAAGCTATTTCCAACAATGCAAAATGGCTTAAGATTAAAATGCATGTAGTTTTCACTATTCAAAGCATGGTGTAAGAAGAAATGTAAGAAGGATGGTTCTTTATATAGCTTGCCTAAAGAGGCAAGGCTAGCAAATTGATGAGTGTGGGATAAAGGTAAAATAAGATTAGGAATGGATAAGGTTGCTTTATAAAAGGTAATCTTGATTTAGAAGAGTTTAATTTGTCATTAGTAAGTCATGGGATTTCGGGTATGTTTTAATAATCAAAGGTGATTCATTAATAGGTAGAGGTAAGCTTATAGAAGCTAATTAGAGAAAAATTAGTATGATTTGCGAGATGTAAGAGGGGAACTTGATCCAGTAAATGGTGATTTATTGATTTAGAGTTGTGAGTGTAATTAATTAATAATAAATAATTAACCCAAGTAGAAACGGATATTGATTAACAACAGGTTGGTAATCAACATCTTTAATGATATGAAGGCTAATTAATTAACAAAAGATCATTAATTATCGAATATTAAGAGGAATGTTAGCTAATTAGTGGAAAAGCACTAATTATTACGGAAATGACAAGAAAGAGGATAATTAGTGCAATTTTAATATTAAAACTATGTTAGCAAATTTCATGTGTCTACATTTACCCCTCTTTGGGGTGGCGTAAGTAACACCACTTCAAAGATAGTAGACACGTATAAACAGATAAATTTTTGAAGGGATAGAAGAAAAATCAATAGAATGAAGGAATCCCCCTCGAGTGTCGATGGGGTGATGAAAGAGGTCGATTGACACTCGAAAAGATGAAGGAAAAGAATAGAAGAATGAATCTCTATTGCCCCAAGTGATTTGGAAGAATAGTGTTGATAGAAGAGAATGATAAGGAAGAAAGATGAAGATGAAGGGAGATGGAAATAGCTTTCGTCCTGTTGATTTAAAAATATATATATTTCATCATTTTGCTTATGATCTTCGTCATCGGTCCTTATTAAAATTTACGCATACAACAAAAGTGTACCATAACATGAAAAGCTATAATACGAACATTTGTTCATTGCCAAAAATGCTAACTCAATGCAACACACATAAATGTAATGTAATATAAGAAAGTAAACAAGCTAACCTGATAGGGAAACAAGTACAAACACACATACTCAAACAAACAACGTTGAAGACGGTTGCACACATGTTTTTGTTATCAATCTTTGGTTCCCGAATGTTCGTGTTTAACGACAAGGGTTGAAAATGGTGCCCCAAGCAAGGATACATGTGAGGTTAATAATGGAGCACACAGGGGTCCTATCAAAAAAATTCATGTGCTATGACACACTACCCAGAAACTCGTTGTGCCAAAGGCATACAAGCATATCAAGCAAACCAACTTTGTTAATGGGGGAAGATCCAAATGATCTGTGAGTTGTTGTGACAAGAGCAAGCGAGGACCTAAGATAATGATTAATTATCATGCATTCGACACAGGATTCAGCTGTTTGCGTGCTTGTTACCAATTTTTTTATAAGATTTTTTATTTTTATGATTTTTTTAGATTTTTTTAATGTTTTACCATTTTTTTGGATTTTTGATTGTTTGTGAATTTTTATTGTTTTTTTGAATTTTTCCAAAGCTATGTATAAGAAAATGAATAAATGTGTATGCCCCAAGGGTAGATGGAATGTATACAGGTAGAATGTCACGCGCCTGTACAAGAAGAAAGTGAAGATGTAAAGTTGTCCTTTGCGTGAGATGGGAATCTACAAAGGCAAGCCCCACACGTATATTCAAGAGGATAGGCTGGATCAAGGAAAAATATACATGTTCAACCTAATGATGAACACAAACCAATGAAGTGCCAGAAAGGAGCAAGGATGCCCACGGTGTAAGTTGGCCAAGAATCCACTTATAGAAAGAAGTAGAAGATTGTTTATTGAATGAAGGGACAAAGTTTCCCTCAAACATAGTAAAAAGGAAATCGTATACACATGGATGTTCTAAACAAAGCAGAAGAACAAAAATGCTATGAAAATATATGGAAAATGTAGCTAGAAGGCGGTCGATGAAAAATTGATTAGCCAAAGGCACAAATCATGAGACAAGACATGCACTAAAACAAGAGTTTGAACAAGGTCTAGAAATAAGACACTTGGTAACATACTAGTCATGTTTTCTCATAGAGATCCAGTGTGTGCACGTGGAAATTAATTACCTCTTGGAGGGAAGATTTGATACATAGCAAGTGAATACACCTTAGCCAATGTGTAGGAATGATTTATTTTGAACGGTGATTTTTGAATGGAGGGTGGAAGGATAGTCATACATTGCTTCGCTGCCAGCCATACGTCCATAGCCCTGGAGGAGATGTATTTGATTCTAATCACAACATTTCTCTATTGTCAGCCAGGCATCCATAGCCCTGATAGATATATTAGAAATACCCCAAGATAGAGTTATATATCAATCTGATTTTGCTTTTGATTTTGATTTCAATTGATTGATTATTTTTCTTTTAGCGTTCTAAAATTTTTATTTCAGCTATCTTGTTTTTACAAGGGGTTAAGAACCAATGATGGCTTGATGGAAGGATATGGAAGTGATTATGATGACGACATTGGCTAGTCTCAACAAATACGCCCAAAAATTCTTTGCAACAAGTTTAAATTAGATGTAGATAGTGATAGGATCTCTAAGAGGTCGTTCGTTCTTTAATTTACCAAGGTCATGAAAGACCAAGGTCAAACAGATACCATAGAGATAAATTTCACAAACTATGTGCGAAATAAGCTAACCAAAATAACATCGAAGAGATGAAAATGGTTAATGAATTGTAGAGGAATATGAAAGAAAGGGAAGAAAGAACATCCATGTGTAAACAATACTTGATTGCAATGTTTTATCTTTGTACCTTTGATTTTTTTATAATGTTTTAATTTTTTATAATTTTTTTGTATTTTTGAACTATTTTATGATTTTTTTTTAATTTTTGGGAAGTTAGGACCAAAAATGTCACTATGTGATAAGATCCAACAATGATGTTTGTGATTTCCTTAATAAGGGAGACAAAACATGTTTGTTTATCAAGTGTAATATTATCCCTGATCTCGATGATCATGGTGAGTTCACACTCAAAAAACTACTGTGATTTGTTTTGAAACATGAGTTTCGTATGCAGGAGCTTGAGTTCCCTATACATAGGTTTATGCACTTTGTGTCATACTTGATGGGTACATTGGTGTGTATTATGGAATCATGTTTGACTTTAGATTGCATGATCATTTGATTTGTTGGGAGATTTGGAGCTCTTCGACATTTTGATCTTAGCTTGATAAAGTTCTTATAAGCTAATGCGTGACTTGTTTGATCCCAAGAAGTGGGAGAAGAATGTGGATGTTTAGAATTAATGGGAGAGATGATGACGAACTTGCCACAATCATTGATAGAGGGAAAATGTGATGGATGTAAAGGACATGGTCCAAGAATCGAAGAATATTGGCTACCAAAAGGTAAGCCACGAATAGAAGATGAAGGGCTACTAGGATGTGGCTCAAGAATAGAAGAAGAAGGTCTACCAGGATGCGACCCATAGATGTAAGATGATGGGCTACTCAGATGCGACGTAAGAATAGAAGATGATGGACTACCTGGGGGTGACCCACACATAGAAGACAAGGGGCTAGTTGGACGTGCCCTAAGAATAGAAGATAGTGGATTGCTTAAAAATGTCCCACAAATAGCAGAGGGAGGGCTACTAGAAGGTGACCCACACCTAGACAAAGATGAAGGGCTACTTGGTGTTGACCCCATAAGAGATTGTGATCAAGGAATTTTGATAGACAAAGAGAGATTGCATGATGAGAAGATAGGCCATGGATCAATGCAATGCTCAGGTGTTTCATCACGTAATGAAGAATGTGAAGATGGAATAATAAGAGGAGGATCAAGTTGCATGATATGAGGCTCTTTCTCTATTTCTTGATAAAATGAATCAACCTCTTCCCCACAATGTGTGAACGCATTGAGATCTAAAGATAATCCTTGCTCGTAATTTTCTAGAGGGATATCTTCGTGTGCCCCTATAAATTCCATGATTGCTTCTTTGTTCTTAAATAAATCAATCAGTATGGGTTGTTGATCAACCATAGGGGTTTGATTTGAAGAAAAAGGTCCAACTTGTGTGAAAGATTGAGAAGATGTTTGATGATGATTGACAGAAGAAGATGACGCGAGAGACAAAGTAGACATGGAGCTAGATGTCTCATGAGTAGAAGAAGATGAAATGGACTTACCTATACAATGATATAGTGTCGGTAAAATAGTATTATTAAATCTAAAGTCTGCAGTTTACGATGTGGGAGTCGACTCAAATGATTGACTAGAAGGACTTTGAGTTACAAAAATCTTTGAAGAACGAAGAATTCGTTGAGGTGACTGATGAAAGAGGTCCTGCGAAGAAAGGGAGGACTGCAAATTGAGAGTCGTATTAGATGATTCATTGAAAGAATTAGGAGTTGCACGAATCTTCAAATGAGGAAGACGTCATTAAGATGACTTATAAAGGAGGTCCTGTGAGGAAAGGGATGACCACGATTTAAGTATCGCATTAGATGAATGATTAAAAGGGTCATGCGAAGAAAGGGAGGACCGTGATTCGAGCATCACATTAGATGAATGATGTGGAGAGTTTGTGGTGACACAAATCTTTAGAGGAGGAAAACTTTGTTTATATGACTGATTATTCCTTAGAATAATCAGGAAAAGTAGAAGAATCAGACGAATATTTTTTATTAGAATCCTCATAATCAAAAGAAATTTTTGGATTAGAATCAAAAGAATCATACCACTGAATATGAAATGAATATGGGGAAAGGCGTAGCCGGATGGGTTATCTAGCATGAAGAACCAAACAAGGTTTAGTCATGATGGGCATCTTTTGATGTGAACGTCGAAACCTTTATTCCTTATTTTCATATGTATAAGGGACCTTGCAATAATCAATCATTGTTGGAGTGTGTTGGGTTTAAAGGCCTAGACTTAGATTATATGATCAAAATTCTTCAAAAGTGAAGAAGGTTTCATGTCGATTTGGGAATCATAACAACAACCAACTAGACATTTCATAAAGATGGGGATGCTTGTGTGATTTTCCAAAAGGGATATAAGGAAAACATATATCATGATAATGTAATTTCAACAATCCAACAAGGTCTAGACAACACATTATGAGTGCAAAGAATCAAAGGCTCAAAAGGATTATCCTTAGAAATATATGTCTATAAGGTGAACAATCGCAAGGAACAATCATGCAAGCTCAAAACACAACACCAATCAAACTTAAGTGGTAAACAATTTGAGAAAAGAATAATGAATGATAAAGAATCAATGGATCAAATTGATTGTCCTAAATGGATAAGTCAAAATGATGAATAATCACAAGACACAATCACACAATGTTCGTTTTAAACTAATCAATCATTGAATTACTTCCTATGTGTTTTCAAATGTACTTTGACGTTTAAGATGATCAATGAAATTTCACCACTTATGTCAATTTCAAAATGAACAAGGCGTAAGTAATAACAAAAGGTTGACGTGATTTCTGATCAAAGTATACTTAAAACGAGTTCAAATCCAAACAAGACCTATATCTCAAAAAGTGGAGGTTATGAATATGAACAACACAACAATACCAATAATATACGTTAGCTGGAAACTTTATAGAAAATTAAGGTATTAGTATAAAAATAATATTAGTATGACATGCACAAGGTAACAACAAAACCTTTCAAAATCGAGGTAATGTTTGAAATCAAACCAAGGCTAAAGTATACCAAGGAATTGTTAATATGTGGGTAGCGTAACGTTACAATCTAGACACTTAGGCCGAGTTTGCAAGAAACAAGATGTAAGTATCGAAATTGTTGCGATACGATACAAGAAATGTAACACTTCAAAAGGAGAATTGAGTGAAGAATCAAGCCTAACTAAAATGACGATCTTGTCTTGGGTATCAAGATCAAATGGCTATCAAGATATGAAAATGTACCAACACACTTTCAACGTTTACCATCCAGTGTCAAGCAAGGATGAATGAACATAAGCAAGAAAAGACTAATCTAAAATACATTATACAAACAATCAAGTGAGAAAAACTATACAAACAAAATAGGAAACAAAGCAAACAAACAAATTAAGTAAATTACCCCCATGTTTTTGTAAGACTGTTTTTGATGCAATTTTGTGTTGTTTTTGGGCATTTTTGTGAAATAATGTTCTATTGTTTATGTATTTTCTGATTTTATAATGTTTTCTGAAGCTAAGTATAGGAAACCAAGAAACGTGGATGCCCCCAATGTTACATGGGAATATACAAGGGCAGATGCCACATGTTATAAACAGGAAGGTGAAAGCATGAAGGTGCCCCCAATGTTAGACGGGGGATATACAAAGGCAATCCTTTCACAAAAAAGTAAGAGGAGAACCATCCGGATCAAGGCATTGAAAGGATAGGCTCATAAAGAATCTCATATGCAGATGCAGAACTAGCCCTAAGCTAAGTAAAAGTACCCGCTAGATGTAAGATGCTTGTGAACAATGAATCCTCCTTAGGTGCCGGAAACCGGTTTTCACCTAGGGACCTATCCAAAGTGCCACAATGCATAAAAGAAACTACATGCTAAGTTATTTCTCTATGATTGCTAACTTAAACTATGAACCTCTGAAGAACATAAGCAATCAAATGTGGTCGGTGTCGATCTCAAGAATTGAGAATGGAATCTCACCAAGAATGGCTACAAGGTCATTTTGGATCTTCCCATATTACTCAATTTTGAGTGAAAGGATGCAAGATGGAGAAGCTATTTCCAACAATGGAGAATGGCTTAAGATCAAAATGCATATATTTTTCACTATTCAAAGCATGGTGTAAGAAGAAAGGTAAGAATGAGGGTTCTTTATATAGCTTGCCTGAAGAGGAAAGGCTAGCAAGTTGATGAATGTGGGATAAAGGTAAAACAATATTAGGAATGGATAAGGTTGCTTTATAAAAGGTAATCTTGATTTAGAAGAGTTTAATTTGTCATTAGTAAGTCATGGGATTTAGGGGGTGTTTTAATTAATCAAAGGTGATTAATTAATATGTGCAGGTAAGCTTATAGAAGCTAATTAGAGGAAAATTAGTATGATTTGCAAGATGTAAAAGAGAAATTTGATCCAATAAATGGTGATTTATTAATTTAGAGTTGTGAGTGTAATTAATTAATAATAAATAATTAACCCAAGTAGAAGCGGATATTAATTAACAAAAGGTCGTTAATCAGTATCCTTAATGATATGAAGACTAATTAATTAACGAAAGGTCATTAATTAACGAATATGAAGAGGAACGTTAGCTAATTAGCAAAAAAACACTAATTATTACGAAAATGATGAGAAAGAGGATAATTAGTGCAATTTTAGTATTAAAACTGCATTAGCAGATTTTAGGTGTCTACACTCCTATAGACATATAAAATGTTGACAATATTAATTATGATTAATCTATTCCAAGAGAAATGGATCGTGGAATTTTGTAGCCAGACAGGAACGAAGAAGTACGTGCAACCTCAAACCGTCGATTGCTGGTCGTAAATGGAGATTGCGTTCCTGTGAAGCAAAATTGAAGTCCTGGGCACGGGATTGTTTATTGTGAACCATTAATTAAAATCCATCAAAATGATTTCTCCCTTATAGAAGTTATCGTGTATTTCAATTTCAGGCAACATGTGTGAAAGGCCGTGTACGGTGCATGTAGAATTGTTTAACTTTGGATTTCAAGTAAATGGAAGACTTTGAATACTAGGCGGCCAAGTCAGTCTGGGAAAAGTTAATAACTGTCGAAACTTTGTAGTGTGTTAGAGCAGCTCATGTTAGAACTTAGAGTTAAATGCCGGATAGAATAATTGCATCATGGACGGAAATATTTGTAGGTCTTGATAAGTTTAATATGACAGGGTCTACTATTCTTAAATAACACAAAGATCTTGAGTTGCAGTGTCCGTAGAAGATAAGTTCACGTATATTTTTCCCTTGTTGTACAGGAGTTCATTTCCTATAACTCTTAGAGAAATTGTAGTCAATGTACACCAAACATGGAGTTGTGCTGGAAACAACTGGACCTATGTGTTAAAGGCAGGGTAAAAGCATCATAAATGTGTCCTTCTACAACCTGCATTCATTTCATTCGAAGCTCCGGGGTTGATCAGTGGGGAAACCCGTTGCACTTTATTGCGGCATTTGTGTAAGATGTGTACACCGACTTGAAGCCCATGCATCCCTTTCTCCTGCAATTACCGAGATATTTTAATTTTTTTGTTACTTGTCATGTTCTTCGTAACGAATACACAGAATACAGTATAGGTTAAATTGTTTGAAGTAGATGGTTGAGGGTTTAAGATGGAAAAGTTTCTGTGGGTATTCTTGAATTTTGTTTTCTCTCTCCTGTGAGTCTTCATTTTGCTTGCCTTCTTCACCTTCTATTTTTGGTTTGGTCCTTTACTTAACGCTTGGTGGATGGGTCCTCGGAGGCTTTGGCCCTTTGTTCTTCTTTGGTTCTTATTTCTGTTCTAGGAATATTATTGGGCATTCAAATTTTTATATCAGGAGCTTGTGATTATTGTTGGTTCCTTCAGAACTATGCCCCTCCTTTGTTAACTATGTGAAAAATGGAAACTCCAGGTCAAATGACAAGTAACAAATGCAATATACCGTGTGTTTTTCCATTTTCAAGAGAGAAGATACCTTGAGAACCATGGTTTGAGTATGAGTGCAGCGATTTAAAATTTTGTTTCTATTTTATATGGAGCACTTCAATACTTTAAAATTTTAAAAATACAAGAGACTCGCCCAGTATTTAGGCATTATTTGACCAAATAAAGCATACACCTGTTTGTGGTATTAAATAGATCACAAGTCCCTTTGTCATAGGCAATGTGCTTGGAATAGATACAAATACACACATGTTTTAGATTAATAAAGATTAAACACAGATATATGGATTGTATTGGGTTTACGATGTAGACATTTAGCTTAGATTTTTTATGCAAGTCCTATGTCACGGCCTCGTATGTTGTTCAAGTTGGTCTCATAACTTTGTTATCCTATTGCATTTCTGAGAATATTGATCTTTGGTTTTCCTTATTTACCCGGTAGAAATGATAGGAAGGATTTATAATTACACTGGTGCATGGAGATAAATCTCTTGAGTGCCTTTTTCAACAGTATTGTGGATGTTTATAGTTAATACCTTCGCTTTGTTTAGTTCAAGGGGAGGTAAATAATGACAAGGAAAAAACTTTAGCAGTAATTCCATAGAAGTTGAATGGAGGAATTAAACTAACAACTGATTTCTAATAAACAAAATGCATGCTATAAATCTTTTCTTCCTATCCAGACTACGCAGGCTAGATGAAGCTTGTTACCCCGCTAAAAAATGTTTTACTATGTTCCCTTTAATATCAAAAGTTTCCTTTATGGATTTCAATGTCTGTACCATTTAAAGATGGGAATGCTCCTTAGAACTGCGCAGTCATGCATCAAGGGTTTTTCCTTGAATGTAGAAAGATAAATTTCACCCTTTATTAATTGTGTTAAAAATTTCAAGTGCCAAATTAGAGACTCCTTTAAATACCAATATCCCTTTTTTTCCTTTTCCCTTTTAATTTCCAGTTATTAAAAATGTGTATGCCTATATTTTTTTTTTGCTTTCCTTTGAATTTCTAGTTATTCAAAATGTGGGTTGCTTCCATTTCCGTAATAAATTTTCCTTTATTATAAACTATTCATTTGCTTTCATTTGTGAGAATTTGTGCTCCTTCGCAATATATTGTTTAAATGGAAGTTAGATTAGAAGATTTTTTTTTTCAAAATCATGATGTTTTTGGATTTTCTGGCATGTTAAGGCACGTGCCTTTGTGAGAGTCAGGAATCATTTTGTGTTGAGGGGGTTGGTTCCCTTATTAGACCACATCGTTCCGCTCCAAGTTGGGCGGTAGAATGCCAAAAAAAAAGGTATATGCCCTTTCTCACCTTCTATAGTTCACCCTAGATCTATACTTCTTAGATGGATTCATACTCTCTGCATCAGTTGGAATTGTTTATATATGTTTATGGGTAATATAATGTTATTTTCATTGTTTTCCTGTTTAGTGCATAGGTTTGTTTTCATGAAAGAAAACTCGCACAAAAGTCAGTTCACCTAGACATATGATGTCCTTTAATGAGCTGCACTGATTGTCGGAGGAAATTTTTAAAAGGAAGATTTTATTTCATTATGCTTTACGCTACTGCCAGAGCGACCCTTCAAAACCATATAGTAAAAAAAATATGCACTTGTGCAATGTTGTATGATAATCTTTAAAAATGTTACTAAACCATTTATCATGAAATTTGAATGCTTTCATGAACTTATATGTATGGGATGTATTTTATTTGCTTTCTGTTACATAAATCTCATTAACAATTTTTTTCATTCTATTGTTATGTTTGATAAATTTGATTTTGTTCCTTAGTTGTAAACATGCTTACAAATGTACATTTTTTAACAAGTCGTCATTCCTTGCCAATTTCACTTCCCTTTCTTTGCGAGAACCAATTTCAAGACAATTACAATCAACTACCAAACCATGCATTTCTTCTACTATCTACAAACAAAATTCTCCATTTATCGTGCAAATCAAATGGTTTCAAGGACTTACACAAAATGAATGGAATTTAGTTGCATTGAAATTTGAATATTGTGTAGACCAAAACATGTTGTAATATAGTTACTTTTAGAAATACCTTTTTTTATACGGATAAAAAAAGTGGCTCGAAAATACATGCCATATTTCATAACGTCGTCCAATTTGTGACCTTATTTGGTCTCATCAAATATAAAATTACTAAAATATGTATAGAAAAAAAAACGTCTCTCTTACATAACAAATTTCTAGAAAAAATGTTATTGCAATATGCATTTCTTGTTATATATGGAAAAAAAGGTCTCTTTATATCATGAAATTTGAATGATTTCATAAACTTATACATATGTAATGGATTTTAGTTGGATTGTGTTGCAAAAATCTCAATAA
The DNA here is from genome assembly GCA_019776745.2 of Taxus chinensis. Classification (NCBI taxonomy): domain Eukaryota; kingdom Viridiplantae; phylum Streptophyta; class Pinopsida; order Cupressales; family Taxaceae; genus Taxus; species Taxus chinensis. Next base: position 72,702,633 of record CM034154.1, on the reverse strand, counting down.
TAATTTTTTAGTTGGTTGTTATGTTTCACAAATTTAGTTTTGTTCCTTTGCTACTAACATGCTTACACATGTACGTTTTTCTACAGGTCCTCATTTCCTTGCCAATTCCACTTCCTTTTTTTGGAAAGAACCGAATGCCAAACAATTCCAAACCATCTATGTCAGACCAGAAGAAAAGGTTGCAAAGGCACGATCATTACGCTCGCAATAGAGCAAGCATTAATGAAAAATGTCATCATCATTACCGTGCTTGTAAAGAAGCCTAAAAATGAAATCGTTGTGTGCTCATAACCCATAGAAAAATTTCCACTAGCATTCTTGATTTCAACTCCCTGCACCCCTTGCTCGTTGACCTTCAAATATCCTACAACAAGAATGGAATTTATTGAATATCCCCCCTTCTACTAGCCACTTTTCAGCCTCTTGTTCTTCGAGCCCGCCGCAGCTTATAAATAACAACCACCATAATATATTTGATGTTTGCATCATTCCAAATGTTTCCCACTCTTTAAGAATGCCTTTCTTTGTACAACCCTCTTTTGTTCCTCACAACAACAATATCGGCCATCTGAACACATTTTCCTCATAACCATTTAACTTTCCTCTTCCGCAAGAGCCAGGACCGTCCTCTCATATTATTTCCCAATCCCTGCAATAACCCTCATGCTCACTATACACATCATTTTCTGCAACTCAACACGTGTTTCGTAAAAGAATTGATCTTCTGTCCACAAGCAATACATGCTTCATTTGTTTAGAAAACTACCCAGACATGAAAACAAGAAATTTTATACGTGTGCATACTTGCAGTAGATGTAATTTTAAAATAAATGGACATCGTTTATCCTCATGGAACAACATGGACCCAGGATGTCAACCGTCTTTCTTGAAGTCCAAGACCCAAGTTGAATAAATTCTAATTGCAAGAGTTAATCTTATTGCACAGGTTAGTCAAGCTTGCTGAGGCCAATACAAATAAATAGGTCACACCATCATCTTTCCACAAAACATCTCCTCCATTGTGAAATACCATCCACGTCACCTTGGAGAATTGGACATCTTACTTATACAACGAAATGGTCCACATCACATAAACTATGACTTTTATGTTAGTAGAGCACATGTTTGGGTTGCACTACAGTATAAAATAACTCATGATCCATACTACAAAGACATTTTTTTGGATAGTGGTGCTCTTTCCTCTTTACCTCTTGACCCAACAAATTTTTCCTCCTTGTTGAACAATGTAACACTAGATATTCCTGAACCCCAAGAAGATGCTTCAAAGTTATCTACCATGGAACCTTATCCATTTCCAGATATTGTTGGCCTTTCATCATCTTTTGTTCCATCAACTACAAATACATGTACTGAACAAGAGGAGATTCGTTGCTTCTCGTTCGCGGCTAAACAAAACACCCCAATCGCATTTCCTTGGCCAGAGCTTGGGATTTCCCTGGTAAATGAATAAAACACATAAGGGTTGTTCTCAATGGCCTTTCCAACTTTTTTCCCTACAGGAGATGCCATGATTAAAGAGTCCTCGCATGAAAGAGGTTCAACTTCATGAGTACATTTTACATTTGATGCACTATCACGATGGTCGGTTTGGTTCCCATCCATGGCTTAGATATTTTTTTCTTAACATCATAATGTGTCATAGGAGTCATTAGGATACAACATTTGTATTCATGAAACAAGACCTAGACCATGGGCTACCAACAACAAATATAGATCTACACCTTAGACTTCATGCTTCTCCTAATGATGCCCTCCCAGATAGTATGATGCAATTTGGCACAAATCTTCATGGGACACATTCCTTTTGGTCTCACAGTAGAGAGGATATCTCTTATATGATAAAACAATTAGGCCCTCCTACTTTGTTCTTTACTCTCATTACAACAGACACAAAATGGTCGGACCTTCATAACGCAATGCTTGGGAAACCCCTAGAGCTGACACTAGAGATGCTCAACGATAGAGAAACTTAAACATTATTTTCAGTCCTCATTATTTCTCTTCTTACTTGCATCAATGCTTCACAATATTTCATGAAGCGGTCCTCTAGAAACATCTTGGGGTAACTGACTATCGGTACAAGTAAAAACAAATCCATACCATTATCCCTTGTCCTTATTTGTTTTCATGCCTTTCAATCTCAATGTTTTTTTTCACAGATATGAATGGCAACATAGAGGCTCCACACATGTGCATGGTTTTTTGTGGCTTCAAAATGCACCCAATATTGAAATAGTGGACCGGGATGACCCAAAAAGTGTAGAAGCCCAAAAAAATACTTCAATAAATATGTTTCTATATGGAACCCTCGATGTGCTAACCAATGGTAAAATTATATACATCAGCCCATACAAGATGATCCTTGTCTCTTAGACACAACAAAAATACTTTCCTCCAATCCTCTCTCTGATCTTGAAGAGATTCTCAATCATGTTCAACGACACACCAAATTCTCAGAACAAACATATTTGACGGAAAAAAATTCAGGTTTACAATGTCGTTACAATGCCCCCTGGGAGATGCAGAAAGAATCTTCACTTTCCCACGAGGCAAATGGGAAAGTAAAGTACCTTCCTCTCAGAAATGATGACAGGTTGAACATCCATAGCCAAATGATGTTATTGATATGGAGAGCCAATGTTGATTTTCATCCAGTACTCTCTCATAATGCAGTTGTAAAGTATGTGGCAAAATATGATTCCAAAGTATAACGACATTTTGAAACATACCATCAAATGTTGTATAGAATCTGTAGCAATGTCAGTGACGACCAGCTGACACTTTTTTCCTTCCATAAAATACTTACTGAAAGTGTTTTTGAACATGATATCAATGCACGAGAAACTTTCCAGATGCTCCTCAAATTGCCTATTATTTTATGTAGCTGTAGAAAGTCTTACGAAGGGTCCTCCAATCTGACACTGACTCTGAAGATTCATCTAAACTCCTTGGTGCCTATAAGGTGAGGCTTGTTATAGAAATAGCTCAAGGGGGAAAAATGGAGGATTCATACATTGCATGCAGTTGTGTGTGTCTTCCCCATATTTTTTAAGATCCTTGCTCGTGAGTCATCAAATATTGAAACCTTGTGTTGGTCTGAGATCCTTCTATACAAACCTTTTTGCAATATTTCAATGGACATAAGCACCTCTCCAGAGAAAATAATTTCAAATTGGGAACTGTTTCAAAATAATTATCATCCTTGGCATGTCACTCGTACTCCCTTAGATTCCGAGGAACCGTTGGGAAAAGAAACTTCCAATGATGAAGAGAATACAAATCTACCTACTCATTTATATGACTGGGAGCTATTGTATCATCTCCATCCCAATAATACCATGAACCTAAATAAAATTGATATATATTGGGGCATCAAGAATTTGACATTAACCACAATTGGGCAAAAAATCCAGTTTTTCCAACCTTACAGGATATTGTTACTTCCTTCATTAAGGAGAAGAGAGTTGTATGCAACATCTCCAATAATCAAATTTCGACCGCCCTCCCTAATTCAACTTTCTCACCTAAACAAAATCTTACTTTTAATGTTTTACTTCACCATTACATGTATAAATACCAGCTACCTCCTCTCAAATTAATAATTCATGGCACTTCTGGAATAGGGAAATTGTATCTCATTAATGCAATCAGAGCAACACTCTCTCCCACAAATAATGAAACAAAATCAGCACTTTTATTGCTTGCACCAACATGTGTCGCAAACTTTAATATTTTTGCATCTAAAGTACATGATGCTTTTCACATACCTATCACAGAAATTAAACCATTGCAGGGACAAGATTTTTCAAACTTTCAGGAATCCTTGCAACATGTTCAATATATACTAATTGATGAAATGAGTTTCATTGGCCCTAAGCTTATTTCTTCTGTTGATTATCACTTCTGTGAGGCTTTTCCTCATTTCAAAACAACACCTTTTGGTAATAGATCTCTAATTCTCGTGGGTGACCTTGGGAAATTTCCTCCTATCAAAGATATTCCTTTATATGCAAGTCACTCATATGGTGCCAACCTTTGGAGAAGCTTTCCTACATCCATCACACTTAGAACAATATTTTTCCAACAAGGTGTCAACTTTGCACAGATTCAATTTCGTGACCTTCTACTTCATGGTCGTGATGCTTCTCCTCATATTGAAAATAGGAAAATCTTAATGTCACAGACTGATAAAAACCTATCAGAAGAAGAGCTTCAAGGTTTCTCTTCAGGACCACATCTATTCGCAAGAAATGAACTAGTCAACCATCACAACCTTCATATGCTCAAATATTTAAACCTTCCTGTGGCAATGTGTATAGCTACTATCACTAGGCATAACATTTTGGGAGACGCCGATGATTATCAACTTAAACATAAAATTCTACTTTGCAAAAAACAAAAAATTATGCTTACAACAAATTTATGGGTTGAAGTTGGACTAGTCATTGGTGCAATCAGGCATATTGTTGACATCATCTATCACAACTCCTTATCCCCTCCGAAGCTTCCAATTTTTGTTGTGGTCCACTTCAAAAAATACATTGGTCCTCTTGGGATATTAATATCCCTTCACATGTTCCAATTCCTCCTATTTCAAGAGGAAACCGCAAGAAACTTCCTCTCTAAATGGTTTGGGCTCTGATAATACACAAATCGCAAGGTCTTACTTTCCATAAGGAAATAGTTGACATCAGAGGAACTGAACGACAAGGGCTTACATTCACTTCTATCTCTAGGGTTCAATGACTTCAATACCTCTGTATCTCCCCTCCATTATCTTTCAAACGCTTCTCTGGATTGACATTCGCACCTTATGTAAATTTTAGGAGAATTGAAGATTCCAGACTTGCTTATCTCTCCCTTTTCAACTCCAATTAAATAAATATATAATTTATGCTCCTACTGTTTCTTGGCTTTCTTATTTTCCCCTCCACTTACTATGAATTTTCATACCTTCGTCTTATCCCTTTTGGTCTTGACATCGCGTTGCTCACATGTGATTGTTAGTTATTACTTAATCCATTTTATCATATTTCCCCTTTTAATCATTTATCAAATATCCCTACATTTCATCATTAATCATTTTAATTCATCCAATATTCTATTTTTATCATTAATCTCATTAATCCATTATTATATCGTATTATCCTATTTTAACTCTTCATTAACATTTCCTAGGAATTTAAAATTCCTACATCTCACCTACCACATATCCCACACATCCGTACACATGTCCTTTCCATGTAACCTCGCTCCTAATCATCATTTATTAACCTAATCTAACTCTTCCTAATCACATCCTCACATCTAAATCTAGAAGCCTCTTCAACCTTCTCCTTCCATTGAATTTTTAATTCAATGAAAGCTTCTTCCCTCCATGAATTTAATACTCAAATTTCTAGAATCCTCTGTTATAGAATCCTCTAATCCTCACATGCACTCTCCACCATTGATTCAAATCCATCATAGCTTCATCTTAGCCATTGAATCCTCCACCGACAAGCTATAAATTAAGCTCTCCTCCTCTATGAGAGCTAACTTGGAGTAATATCTCCAATCCATAACAAGGTTCTACTAATTTTATCAATCATCCATTTTATCCTCGATCTCTCAATAAATAAATTCATACAATCTATCTATCATCATCTTTATCAAGAAAATCCAAGCACAATCAAAGGGGATATGTTGTCCAAATGAATCCACAAATATGAAGCAAAACAAGTGCAATCAATAATCAATCCAAGAGAAAATCAAACACATCAAATAATAATCCACCCATAGGTAAGTGCAGGTATATGATCTTCTCGCTCTTTCTATCTTGCTCAATCTGAGGTAGGTAGATAGTTGTGTTAGTTTAGGATTTGAATCATTTGATTTCCTAGTTTGTAAGTTTTTACTCTAACACCACTTTTTTGCTTACATTTTGGCACCCACCGTGGGGCTTATCCCCCAAATTTTGTATTTCTTTTGATAGCATTTCATATTATAAACAATCTATCCAAATTTGAAAAAAAATTATTCAGATTTACCCCTTGAAACTTCAAATTTTTGTGACATTCTTCTGTTTCAATGCTTTTGACCTGAAACAGTGCTTTTGTAAACCCCGTGGCACTTTTGTAAATACTTTGGCCCTTTTGTTCAACCTTTAAAACCCCAATATTACCATTTTTGACATAGTGGTGCATTTGTAGACAAAGTGGCGCATTTGGAGATAAAGTGGTGCATTTGAGATAAAGTAGTGGTTTTGTGAATTAGAGAATTTGCAGATAAAGTGGCATTTTTGCAAATAAATTGGCATATTTGCAGATAAAGTAACGCTTTTGTGTATTTGAGAATTTGCAGACAAAGTGGCACATTTTCAAATATAGTGGTGCTTTTGTCTGTATATAAGTGCTTTTGTATAGACTTTAAAATTTTATTTCTGATAACCCTATCTATTTCTATTTTGCATATATTGGCATTTTTGTCAAGAAATTAGCGCTTTTTTCTATTAAAAAATTTATGTTGATACTAACCAACCTAATCACACTTTTTATTGTTTTAGTGAATTTTTGTAGGTCTAAAATTTTGTTTTTATAGGTTTACTGTAGAAGCAAGGGGATATTCCCTCCATTTTGACATTTATCTAACCTTTTGTGGTTGTAGGATTGAAAAAGAAAACTACTAACCCTTTCGTTTTGCAGATCATTTTGTCCAAGATATTGGTGTGCAAAATCAAACTACTAACCCTTGTTTTGTAGGGCCTACTCTTGAAGACCCAATCATCAAACTAGTAATCTTTATCATTTAATTTTTATCATCTATTATTTTGAATTTATCATCCTTTGTGTGTTTTTCCTTTATTTATTGTTCATCCCGAAGGTAAATCTGTGTATGCTCACCTCTCGCATCCTAGGACGATCTTAAGGATAAAAAGTGGTTAGCCTTCCCTTTTTTTATTTTATAGGGGAAACGTGACATAGAAGTGATATCTACATACTTTTCATAGTCCTAGGGGTCTCGTGATCATGGGCTTCATCTCCATGCACGTAGACACACCCTGTGTTCCGGCGTGGTATATAAATTCAAGGACAACCATCGTTATTGGCTAAGTGCTTGTTTGTTTTAATATCAGTGTGAAGTGAGGGGCTTCCACGTCCCAAAACCCAGGCCTTAAACAACATCCTTGCAACATGGACTTGGGTCCCATGTACCGCAAGGTATATTGAGGATGCCCCTAGTGAGCTCATGCATCCTAGACTAGGCAACCTCTTGGCCACATATTAAGCTATAGTGCAAGGAGACCATACTCCCCAAGATCACTCACTAGGTGACCCCACATTAACACATAGGTGGAGATCCAATTTTGGTACCATCGTTGGTGTGTGATATTGAAAGTGAGCTATAACTTGATTGCAAATGCACTTGACTAGTTATGATGTTTGTTGCATGTTTGTTGTGTTCTTGTGAGCACCCTTAGCCATCCCATCACTTTTAAATTTTATTTATTCAAACACCATAATAATCAACCACCCTTAATCACACGATCCCTATCCTAATCCCATCATCATCCTTAATTAACTAACCTAGTCCAAATATAATCCCCCACACACCCTATCAAACCATGGCCTTTAATCCTCAATCCCCATCCTCTCCAAGAAAACATCAAAACCCCTACCTCTTTTCTAAATCCATTAACCAAGCTATCTCATCATCTCCAACACATCAAAGTAAACCATCTCATTTTGACCATGAAGTCCCACACATTATCCAACACCTTAATAAAAATATCTCAAACTTCACATCCAACCTTAACCAATCCCATCCTCACCATCCAAATCAACCATCCCATGTTTATCCTAACATCTTAAAAACCATCCAATATCTTAATCAACAAATATCCAAACATAAATCATGCATCGACCAATCATGTTCTAAGCCATCATCTCCCATCCAACCCCATCCAAAATTTCCCCTTTCTATGATCCCTACCTCTCAACCCATTGACCTAATCAACTTAAATCAGTATCCACACAAGCTAATTACATCAACTTTGACCACCTCACTAACTTTGACCTAGACCAGGAGGACCTCCTTTATGTCCGTGTTAATCTAGTCACAAATCCCAAGCCCACACAACCATCCCAAATGCCAACTTCAAAATCCCTTATCAATCATCATGACCCACACCTTCTTCTGATCAAAACTCATGCATTACCATCCAAAATCTCAACTCTTAAATATAATCATCGTCAAACTTATCATCGAGTTCCATTCACATACCCATAACAATCCCAATCACCTACCCCAAAATTAGTATCTCCCACATCCTATCTTAGTCCTCCATCCTTGTCATCTTCATCATCCCAATATAATCCTATGGAATTTCTCCTAGATTTTCCCACAATCCCTACTCCACCATCAAATTCAAACTATAAGCCTATTTCATCCCTTCCATCACCACCACCTAATCCTATCAAAACTATCTCATCCACTGTGACTCATAATTCACCCTCATCTCCTTTTACCCCCAATCCTAAACCATCTAATGTGGCTCCTATGCCACACTCATCCACACCTAATCCTATCTTACCCCTTTCATCACCTAAATCTTACACTATCCTATCCTCTAATCCTATTTCATCTCCCCCATCCCCCAGTTCTAAAACATATAAAGTAACTCCTACGTCACCAACTACTACACCTAACAAATCTAATCCAATTCATCTCAAATATCCTACCCAATCTAATGAGGCTCATGTGCCACCTTCATCTAATGTATCCCCTAAATCAACCAAATTTAATGTGGTTCTTGCACCACACCCATCTCCCAAATCTCCTTCATCCCCAACATCACCCAAATCTAATGTAACCCCCATATCATTCCCATCCCCCTCATCTAAATCTACCCCATCCCCTTCATCTACATCTACTAATCTGAAACAATCTAATCCTAAGCCAAAACCATCTACCTTAAAACCACACAATCCAGCCAACCCAAAATCCACCAAATCTAGTTCGGCCTCCAATCCTCAACCATCCACTTCGGCCCCCAAGCCTAATCTAAACCCTTCATCTTCTAATCCAAATCATAAATCCAAATCAACCTAAATATCTCACAATCCACCCAATCGTGCACCTTTACTTCCTACTCCCCCAAAACCATTTAACCCACACCACTTCACTCCTTTAGGAGAATCCTTGACCTCGATATTCCATCACCTCAAAACCCTCAACATGATTATCCATCCCCCAATCAATTCACGTGATCAAAACCTTCCCAAACCATCTTAGTATTGAGAACATTACTATTTTGACTTACATTGCACCCATGGACATTTGACCAATAGTTACATGCAATTTCGGTCTTATGTCCAAAACCTCATTAACCAAGGAATTAGTATTCAAATTGGTTACTCAATTTAGTGTCCCTCTCATCTGTTTACTTGCTTAGGTAACCTGGGGCACGTTTACGTCACCAACTATCCCCTTGGGATATTATCCAATTTGTGATTTAATCACTTATTCCAAATTTAATTCATCCCATCACATCTTACCCATGAGTGATTAAATATTAAATATTTAATTACGCTTCTTCCCATGCATCTTAATCACTTATCCACCCCAAATTTATTCTATCCATGTATCACATCTATTTTTAATCTTCCCTAAGCAGGATATTTTCCCGTAGTCAGGATAAGTCTTATCTTTCTCGAAATCGATCATTTTTGGCCACCTCGGGAGTCTTTTCCGCGATCGGCGCCGACCCATATGGTCGGCGCCGATTTTTTAGGAGCGGCGCCGATTATAAAAGCAAGTCCAGAACTCAGTTCTAAGGACCGAAGAGACCGAAAAGAGATCACGAACGAGCGAAAAAGTGAAAAAAAAAAGAGAGCACTTACGCACGAACAGAGAGCGAGAGAGATACAGGGTGTGAGAAAGAGAGATCTTTTAGCATCAATTGTCTCAGATTAGGGACAGATCCTGTCCAAATCAATCCCTGAGAGGAGCACCGTTACTCTGTCCCTGTCACATCAGCACCATCTATCATCTGGTGACTCTGTTCCAGTATCTCGCCAACTTCGGCACATCCAGGAGACCACATTCACCTTCCAATTCCCGAATCCTGTCGCACAGTCCCTGATTGATTGATCTGTCTCCAGTCGACGCCGATCTTATCCAGTCGACGCCGATCCCTTCTCAATCGACGCCGACCAGTCTCAATCGACGCCGATTCTACCCAGTCGACGCCGATTTATCTGCAGATAGGTAAAAGGATACAGGTAACACAAATCCAGCATTTATTTCATAGTTCCCTGTTTTCTGTACTTTCTGTCTGCTGTTTAGATTCTTATTACTGCAATCAGAAAATCTAGTCTTTATTTACATCTTTTATCATGTATGCTTCTTTTCTTAATTGAAAACGTGGACTGACATCCACCGAGGAAGCTTATCGCTTCTCGGACCCGCTTCTCGGGCAGTCCACTTAAATATCTTTTAACGTGGTCTTTTTCTGTCAAGCATCGGTGTTTTGCAGGTTATTCGGATCTATTGTGCGAATTGCTCGTGTGCGCCCGTCTTATCTACATCGGCTTCCTCATCCGTCTACATCTTCAGATCTAATCCATCAGGTATCAATTTCATTGAGGTTTTTCAGGGTTTTTGTGTTTAGTTTGGTGCATTAACTTGGACAGGTAACAAGCGCAAAATTCTTGATCTACATTCTGGCACGCCCGGTGGGACTTGAACCAAAGTCCCTTATTGGTAAGTTCATTTCTTTTCTAGTTTTGAACTTTGTTCCTTTTCTTCACTGATTTCTATCAGTCCTATTTGAGCATTTCTGTTCATCATTTCAATCTTGCTTTTAGGCGAAATCATTATCTTGAAATTTTTCTATTTCCTTAAAATAGAAATTTTTCGTTTCGCCATTATCTGGATGTATCTTTCCGGATCTTGTTTGTTGTTTGCTTGATCTTTTCTTGCGGAGCACTTTGCTTGTTCGTGGGATTGTTCGAGGGGAAGAGCTCAACAACGCGCTTTTTGAAGTCCACACACCTTGGAGAGCTAAACCTACAGGTATTCCTCTTTTTTTTTCGGTGTTTTCTCCTTTTTAGGATTTCTTTGTTGGTTGTCTATCACATCCAAACACTTCAGTTTTTGGTGCTTAAAAAGAACCTAATCGCATTTGGGGAAAAAATCTGTTTGACTTGTCTTCATCGAAATCAAACACTTCATTTTTAAGTGCTTAAAAAGAACTTTTCCTTTGTCATTGCTGCATGCTTTTCATCTAGTTTTAATTAGGCTGGAAAATTGATCAAAATCGGTAGTGACACTATTTGATTTTTCACCCTTGCACACAAAGCCAAAATCACTAGGTATAAAGCATCTAAACAAAACTCCTTCCCTGGCCTCGCCTACTTGGAAGTGATATCCAAGAGGAAGAGCCTACGCGGTACTCGGGCCGCGCTATAAATTCACGAAAGATTTTGGTATATATTGGCAAAGCACCCGACTCCCTTATCGCAGCGGTGTGTGAAGTGCGGGGGTAGGCCCCTATATCAAGCCACGTACCGGTCTTTTACTGAAGTGCCTTCGGGACTCCTCACCAAACATTACCCAAACCATCCTTAGTTTGGCTATCTGAGTAGTTCCTGTTCTAAAAAGCCTTCCCTAACATTTTCTTTTCTTAAAAGCATCAAAATTTAAAGGAGATAATCACTTGCGCTGCTTGAATTGTTTGTGCATTAGTTAGGACAATCTTCTTTCTTGCTTGTTTATGACGGTTATCACCCGGTCACAATCTAGGAAAATGGCCCAACAGGTTCCTTCTTCCTCCGAAATCACCACCAGCGTGGATGTTTCGGCACCCCTCCAATCTTCCTCGGGACCGCTGTTAGTTGGTTCCCCGTCATGGTCGTATAATCCCTTCTATCAAACCAAAGCGCCTCCATCACGTCCAGCTTCTCCTAGTCCCTCCGAGATATCATCTGGCTCGGAGTATGTTCCTCGCGGGGATCCTGAATTTCAGGCTTTCCTCGATCGCAATCCAATAGCCCTCATGGACTACCTAGTACACAAGTCGATCCAAATATCTGACCAAGACCCACCAATCCGACAAGTGTACAATTATCCTCGTGGATCATCCCAGGCCTTTATAGAGCAGTTTGCACCATCTCTCTTGCCTCGAGCCACGGAGAAGGGCGAGGCCCCTATGCCTCCCTTTTCTCTTCCACCTACCATGTCGACTAGTTCTCAAATAGTCTTACCTATCCCTAACACCGCAGTTACCTCGAATATTCCACCACCTACTTCTGAGAGGTCTTCTGCCCTTGCTATAATGAATGCGTCTGCACACCCGCATGTTGCTGTTAATTCATCTATGCCCTCCATTGTGTCCCAAGGTCAGTACCTCTTCATGAGCCAACCCCCTCCGAATAGTCAGCTGGCTTCCTACTTCTCGTCCTCTAGGGGGTATTTCCTCCAATGTTCCAGCAACTGTGACCTTCGCCCATCAGCTAACATCGGCACCCTTAATACCTAACCCGGCACTAGAAGGCCCCTTTCAGGTCTTGTTCCCCAACATGTCCAATCCAACCAACACCCATGTTCCTCAATCCATCCCGATCCAATCAACAAACATAGGAGTCCACCAATCACAGGCTCCATCCGTCATCCAACCTTCATTTTCTCAACCACTTATTATCTCACAGCCTGCCTATACGCAAGCTACCTCACAACAAATACCCCACCCGGTGTCACCCAGAACACCTGGTTATTCCTCTTATCATCCTATCCATCAACAGATGAATCCCCCATTGACACCTCAACAACATCCACCACTTGCTTCTCATGTGGGACATACCAATGTACCTCCTCCTCAATCTGACGTGGTTCAAATTCTCTTCAAGAAAATCGCAGACTTGGAAGCCTCCACAAAAGGGGCTCGCCCTTCATACTCCTTTGAAGAAGTATGTAATGAACCCATTCACCCCTCAGTAGCTTTCAAGCCTTATCCTCCCCAATGGGAACTTCCTAAATTTTCAAAATTTCATAGTCGGGAAGACCCTCAACAACATTTGCGAGCATTCAAACATGCTTGCTACCTCATAGTCCAGGATCAGGAGCTTATGCTCCGTACCTTTCCTATGTCTCTAGCAGGACCTGCTTTAGACTGGTACAATAACATTCCTCAACATTCCTTATTTTCTTTCTCTCAATTGGCCCAAATGTTTGTTGAAAACTTTTCAATAAATATCGCACATAAGATCTCGATCACAGATCTTTATAACATTCGCCAATTCGATGATGAGTCTATTGCAGACTTTGTCGCTCGTTGGAGAGGGATAATCAACCAATTGTCTTTCTCCCTTCCTCAATCCCAACAAATCGAGTTGTTTACTCGATCTTGTGCTAATCACATTTCTTCCACTTTAAGGATCCAAACCTTTCATACCTTTGAGGAAGCCTTCACGATGGCACGCAAACTCGAATCTCGTGCCATTGAACAAGGAAAGCTAAAACTTCGCTCCAAATCTAAACCAGATTTCTCTCGGTTCACCAAACCAAATTCTTTCCCTCCTAAAGATAAGAATCAAGGGTCCACCAATGCTATCGTATTAAAAACATCCAGAACCGATAGTACTCCTAATCAACCACCACGAAGAGATTCCTCATCTTCTCGGAAAGGGGCTTCATCATCTCGATCCTTCGCTCCATTGGGGGAATCATATGCCTCTATCTTAGAAAAAATGTTGGAGGTTCGAATGATCGAGCTTCCCCCCATTAGGAACATCGATGAAAGCCAAGAACGTCCCATTTTGGTACAGGGAAAACGATTTTTGCCACTATCATAGAACCAAGGGTCATGACATCGAACGATGCCAGACTTTCAAAAACCTTGTCCAAAAATTCATTGATAAAGGCGAGCTTATTCTGGATAACCCAAATGCTCCCCCAAATCAAGCACTGGATGTTTTTAAACAACCCTTCCCCAATCATGCCCCAAATCATAATTCTTCGGAATCTCAAAAACCAAACACCCACACTATCAACTTCATTTCTACTGAAGAATCCGCTTCTGAAACCACGTCATCTACAAACACAGCGATCGAATCAGAACCCTCTTCCACTTCACCAATCACTGGAATTCCTCCATCTTCAGATAACCCACCTTTGAATATTCCTACATTGCTAAGCACGGAGTCATCTCTCTCCGCTCCTTTGTCCGATCTCCCATCCATACCCGAGACAGTGTCTTCCTCATCTGTCTCATCATCAGACATCCTTTCAATGCTCGAGGCAATTACATTCCTTCGAGTTTCCACTACAGACACATCTACTTCTGTTGCTCCCATTCCCGCTACAACTATGCCCTTGGTGAACATACCTATAATCGTGCCGACTTCGACGGAAGTGTCTTCGACTTTGACTCTTCCTATCTCTTTTCCTACAGTAGTTCCACCCATGATCACTACACCAAAAGTGGTCCCTTCGCAAGGAACTTCTTCATCACTTACTTCTTCCATCACTAATGTTACTTCACCTATTAAGGAAAAATCAAAAGAAGTAGCACCAACATCTATACGCTCGGTTCCTGAACCTAAACCGAGACAACCAAAATCTAACATTACACCATCAATATCTCCCCATTTGCTTCCCCCAAAAAGGTTACAATCACCTTATGCCGTTGAAGTCGTCACCATCCCTGAAAAAGGAAAGCCCATATTTCGGACCATCAAAACTCTTGGTGCTCTTCCACAAAAATCTCTCTCCACGCCTCATAAACGATTGGATTTGCCCGCTGAGAAGGCGTCTTCTTCTACACACCCATCAAAGCCATCATCTTCTTCTACAACACATTCCTCACCAATACTCCGAAAAATAGACCTACCTACTAAAAAGACGTCACCTCTTCTATCAGGATCATCATCTTCATTACCAACAACCAAGACACCCTATCTTCCTCCAATTTCACCTACTTTGGGAGCTTCTTCCTCTTCTAAACCGACATTATCTAAATCATCAGTACATTCGACCAAGCAACCCCCTTTGCCTCCAAAGACCGCAAAATTTGTCACATCTCCATCATCTTCAAAATCTATTTTAGGGGCTCCTCCTCCACCAAAGTCAATCATGTCTCACTTACTCCCATCTCAAGTGCCCAAGACTGCTCCTCCAAATGTCCAAACAAATAAGAGGATTCCTAAACAAACTGTTAAACCGAACATGCAAGTCCTCTTACCTCGGCAGTCGGTTAATGTGAAAGAACCATCTCCATCATCTCTATCCTCCTCTTCGTCTACCGGATTCTACACCGAAATCCTTCATCAACTTATCCAATCTTCATCCATAACCCTTCCTCCGATTAAACCTTATAACCCTAAAGGAGTGAAACCTACCTGGTTTAACTCTGATCTGATTTGTGCTTACCACCGTACCCCGGGTCATGATACTGAGGGATGTAAAGCTCTTCAAGCCGTTGTCAAGAACCTTCTGGAAGAAAGTGACCTTTTGCTGGAAGAGGAGGAACAAGTACCTCCTGTCACCTTAGCCCCATCCAAACCTCAACCATCCACTCAGACCTCTAGTGGTTCCACTCCACTTGATCTTCCACCTTCTCAAATTGACACAATCCATATCGCCACTAGAACCCAACACTATGATAACCCATCTTCATCTTCAGCATCTCGACCACGGGTTGTCATTTCTGCAGCCCCTGAAGGCGTTTCTCCTTCCTCATCAGCACCACGACCCAGGGTCTCTATTCGTGCTGCACCCCGGGCTCAAGTTCCCGTATCCGTTGAGGAGAGTGTTATGAAACAACTCACCCAGGCTCCGGTCAAAATGTCTCTTTTTGACCTCATCCAATCCTCTCCACAACATCGCCAGGCCCTAATTGATAATCTGCGTCGCATCGCAGTGAATTCGGATGAGCCCCAGCCCTTCGAGTGGGTTGTTGGATTGAATAGACCATCAACCACCATTTCTTTCGAGGATTCGGAAATTCCTCCTCTTTCTTCAGAGGATTTGGAGGCTCCCCTCTTTATCACAGTCCAAATCAATAACACTACCTTAAAACGTGTCATGATCGATAGTGGAGCTGCACTCAACGTCATCTCCTCGCACACGTTTGAGCAACTTAAGTTACCAAAGAATGTAGTGTCTCCCCCGCCTTTCGCCCTTCGATCATTTAACGATCAGCTAGCAGTCACTCTAGGAACTGTGGTCTTACCCATTCGAGTAGGTAAGAAGCTGCTTCATGAACTCTTCTACATTGTCGAAGGAAAATTCCACTATAACATGATCCTCGGACGCTCCTGGATTCGCGCAATGCATTGTGTCCCATCCACCCTCCATCGATGCTTAAAATATCAATATGAGGGCAAAATATATACTCATCCAGGAGATCCTTTTCCTTCCGCACAATGCGACATGACCACAAGATCTGCCCCTTTAAAAGAAAATCCATGTTCTCCTGACGGGACCTCATCTTCTTCCATACCTGCAACCAAACTACCGGATTTACAAAATCTGGAAGAGACATTGCAGCGTTTCTCACTAGGAGAGCTTCCTCTCTTTTCTTTTGATGCCCATCTCAAACCTAATGAGTATGGTAGACCAGACAAACAACCTGAATATCAACCAGGTCTCGGTCACATCGTCACCATTGGTATGCCCAATCAACAGACTAATTTCATCTACGGTGGTTTTGATACACCTCACTATCGCCCAGATTCTCCTCCTAAGACCAAACCTTACTCAACAGGGTTTGATTATCTACAGAATCCCACGTTTGCAAAAACTTATCTATATCGATGCGCGTGGAAAGGTTTTGGCCTGGGAAAATATGAACAAGGTATACATGACCTCAAATCCATTCCTACTCTCATGCCACATCAGAAATTTGGTTTAGGATTTAAACCTCTTTCAAAAGCCACCGTCACTATTCTTGATGAGCCTCTTCCTACTGAAGAACCACCTTCCCCCACCAAGTCAGAAGCATCACTTGATGTGGACGATAACATTTCCATCCCACCTAACTTTTTTTTTTGATCAATACCATTTCCTTGGGGCCGTTAGCCTACGAGACTAACAATCGGTCTGCTTCTATACCATTAATCTTCCCTGAAATAGTTGGAGACGACTCTCCTGCTATCAACACTATCCACTGTGCGGATGATGATTCTGTCCTCACCTATCTAGGGGAAGAGGATTCATATCTTCCCAAGACTATTCCTTCTAACACGTCTACGCTTCTCAACGAAGCCACTATCGACCTTAATATAGGGACTTCTGAAGACCCTCGCATCATTAAGGTCGGCCAATCCCTTAATCCACATGAATTAGGGGACTTACCGCTTTTCTTCCAAACATCGTCAAGCCTTTGCTTGGTCATACGAGGATATGCCAGGACTCGATCCCGATATTGTGGTCCACAATATCAGTACCCTTCCCAACATCAAACCAGTCAAGCAAAATTGCCGTAAAATGCACCTAGAGTAGCCCTTCTTGTTAAAGAGAATTACAACGCTTGCTCTCGGCTAGCTTCATCCAACCCATCGATTATCCGCAATGGGTGTCCATGTAGTACCAGTAACTAAGGCTACTGGGAAGATTCGAATTTGTACCGACTTCCGGGATCTTATCTTGCCTGTCCAAAGGATGATTTTCCTCTTCCTAATATCGACCAACTCGTAGATTTAACTGCGGGTCATGAGATGCTTTCTCTTATGGATGGTTTCTCTGGATATAATCAAATCTCATCGCACCAGAAGACCAACATAAGACTTTCCTTCATAACTCCTTGGGGGACCTTTTGCTATCGTGTCATGCCTTTTGGTCTTAAGAACGCGGAGCAACCTATCAATGAGCAATGACCTACATCTTCCATGATCCTTGCACAAACTGTGGAGGATTATGTTTACTATCTCCTTCGAAGTCTAAGCGTTCTTCAGTGATCATCTTTTCATCCTTGCACCTCTCTTGGAGAGGCTTAGCCCTTTTGTCCTTCGACGAAGCCACTAAATCGGCGTTGGGCGTTCTCACTGGTAAACTTTTAGGTTTTATCATTCCATCAGGGTATTTCGTCGACCCCGCAAAATAAAGCCATCCGCTAGATGCCGCCCCGGCTACTTGAACAACTCCGCATCTTCCAAGGCGTCTGCAATCGGTTTCGTCGTTTTATCTCCCAAATATCGAGACCGTTTGATCAACCTTTTCATGATCTTCCTCCGTAGAATGTTCCTTTTGAATGGATGAGACATTGCCAAGGCCTTTGATTATCTCAAAGCTTATCTTCGTTCGCCACCCGTCTGACACCGCACGCGAGGGGAACCTTTCTATCTTTATAATCTCTGTGACTGACCCATGCTCTGGTAGCCATTATCTCGCATCGGGACACTTTGGTAAAGACAACTGGGCGAGTACATCAGGGCACCCGCCAGAGTATGAGACACGTTACTTCCGAAGCTTGAAAAACTATGTTGCTCTCTCTTCTTTGCAACTGCGAAGCGTCCGGCCTTCGCTCCTGAATCACAAAAAAACTTACATAGTCACAATGTCAATCCCCTCAAGACATTCATGCAAAGCCTTAGCACATGATCGTATCACTCGTGGCTTATGCCAGTACCTAACTTTTGAGCCCGCGGTTTATCCCGCAAAAGGCTAGCAAGGGTAGTTATTGGCGGATCAAATTATCAATGCCCTCTCCTACCCTCAATACCCCTCTTGCGCAATTCCCCAAAAAACACAAATTTCAAAGATTAATGAAGTATATCCAACAAATTGATTTTGGCATCTCCATTTAAAGTAAGCTCTTCTTTGATGGATCCAAATGCCAGCCCTGGGGAGGTGCTGTTCGTGATGATTCCTCCCTTGGGTACGCCTATCCGCAGTTGCACACAATTAAACTTTGAGTGCACCAATAATATTGCCCTGAGTAACGAAGCTCTTGTCTTAATTCTTGCAAAATGCCAATTAATCTCGCGTCGGTCATTGACTCTTGGTGACCGAGCTCATCGTTAATCAGTTCACAGGTGTCTATCAAGGCCAGATGATATCCTTCAAAAGATCGTGACTCGGGCTGCCCAACTCCAATCTTCGACTAAGATCACTATCCAGCCATTCCCTCGTAC